>PVKV010007721.1:0-93676 GCA_004027835.1 Alouatta palliata
AAAGAGAAATCCGTATCACATAAGGACAGCTAAAAGGACTGCTGCCTTCCACAGTGAGCAGCCCAGTGTGGAGTGGCTAATGGCTCCAAGTGGTGAGAATAAAGAGCTGCATTTAACTAAGTAACTGATTCTCATCCTGGAAAGGATAGAAGTGAAAAAGGAAGAGTGAAGAAATTTAGATAAATTAATAGACCACAAATAAATGGGCTGTCAGAGGAAGTTAGGATGGCTGAAGTTTTGCAGATGCTTCCTCATAGCATATCCTGCTCTGTCAAAGATAAACCGTGGGTCTTACCCAAGAAGGTAGTTCTGCTGTCTTCCACAGAGGGGTCAGCAAGCGGCGACCACTAGACACTGAGGTCACCAAGATCAATACGCCTGGTCTCTTTCCTTGCATATGTATAAACACACGTACATCAGGATAATAGTAAATAAAAATAATAATAAATAATAGTGAACAGCGGTAAGTGCAGACATAGGCTCGCCCTAGGCGGGTGGAGGGAAGGGTGATGACTTCTGTCATCTCCTGTCCATGGAGAACAAGAGTCAGGAAGACCCTTCGCACTCATAACCCTCATCCCACGGCAGCCCTCTGGTTTCACTTCTCTCCCTGCAGCATGCACATTTTTTGGCCACGCCACAGGGTTAGAGGATGGCTAGTGTTGGGAGGGGAAGGCAGCCCTGGGTGGACGGAAAGGGCTGGGGCTCTGGGGGAATCCGGGGTGCTCCTGGGAAGGCAGGGGGTCCTTCCAAGACGGAGTCTACAAAGCTCTTGACTTCTTTTTTTTATTTTTTAGAAGGAGTCTTGCTCTGTCACCCAGGTTGGAGTAAAATCATGCTATTTCAGCTCACTGCAACTTCTACCTCCTGGGTTCAAGCAATTCTCCTGACTCAGCCTCCCTGGCTAATTTTTGCATTTTTAGTAGAGACGGGGTTTCACCATGTTGGCCAGGCTAGTCTTGAACTCCTGACCTCAAGTGATCCACCCGCCTCGGCCTCCCAAAGTGTTGGGATTACAGGCGTGAGCCACTGTGCCCAGCCTTGACTTCTTATAGAACAAAACCTCACTTCCCTCAAAGTCAGAGAAAGAGAACTGAGCTTCGAAAGGAGTGGCCTAGTTCTCAATCTGGCCCCACCCCTAACTCCTGGATGACTGCGGCCAAGTCACTTTGCTTCTGTGGGCCTCAGTCCCTTCATGTATGAAACGGGGGGCTAGATGCAGGGTCAGCTGGAAAAAGTCTTTGTGCCCATCTGGACTGCCTTCCCACCCCTTCTTGCCCTTTTGTTTTCTCAGGTAAGACCACCAAGGCTCAAAGAGGTCAAATGCCTTTCCCAAAGTCACATAGTTTAAAAGCAAAAATAAGGGCTGAATATGGTGACTTATATTTGTAATTGCAGCACTTTGGGAGGCTGAGGCAGGAGGACCACTTGAGCCCAGGAGCTGGAGGCTGCAGTGAGCCATGATCCTCCAGCCTGGAGGACAGCAGCATGATACTGTCTTTAAAATAAGTAAATAAAAGCAAAAATGGAAGTTGTAGAAAAATAACAATATTCTTCTGGAGGTTCTGAAAAGCACCTTCCTGGCTTTTCTATTTGCCTCTTATAAAAAAAGAACTATATATTTTGTTTTTTAAAAATAAATGTAAGTTGGCCAGGTGTGGTGGTTCACGCCTGTAATCCCAACACTTTGGGAGGCCGAGGCACGCGGATCACGAGGTCAGGAGTTCAAGACCAGACTGGCCAACATGGTGAAACCCTATCTCTACTAAAAAATACAAAAAATTAGCTGGGCATGGTGGCTCGTGCCTGTAATCCCAGCTACTTGGGAGGCTGAGGTAAGAGAATTGCTTGAACCAGGACCCAGGAGGCAGAGGTTGCAGTGAGCCGAGATCGTGCCACTGCACTCCAGCCTGGGCTACAGATTCAGACTCCATCTTAAAGAAAAAAAAATACATGTAAGTTTATAAAGGCACACAAAAAGATATAGACAAATATACAAATTACGGTGGCTCCCCTCGGGGGAGGGAAAGGAAGGGGACAAAGGGAAGCTTTTATTGTTCTATATACTTCTGCATTGCTGGAAAATTGTATTGTGACAAAACATATTTGTGGATTATTTGTACACTTTAAAAGAGCATCGTTAAAATGGACTTCTGACCAAAGTGCAGGTCTCAGATGTCTATTTTCCTTACAACACCAAGCTGCTCTAGCCCATTCCGGGTCTAGAATACTGCAGCGCTAGGCCATTGCCACTCCCATACCTGGCAGGACATGGCAGGGTCACCGCCCTCTGACTCAGCCCAGACCAGGCATTGCAATTCTTCTCACAGAGCCCTTGATAAGAAAACTGTTTGCCATGCTGCCTTAAGCCAGTGGTTGGATTTCAGGCTCGAGCTAGCAAATAGAAAAGGCAGGGAGGTGCTTTTCAGAACTTTTGAGATGAAACAGCCAGGGCACTGAGCACCGTGTTTGCAGGGAGGACCATGGCCAATGTAAGAGCCTGGCTCAAGGGACACTGGAGTTTCTGGAGGTATCTGGGATCTTTGGGGCAGTGGGGACAGGGCAGAGAGCTTTTCACAGAGCCAAGGAGATAACCCAGCACCCAGGAAGCGGATGAATCCGTGGGCTCTGTGTGGGAGTGAGGGAGGCCTTCCCGGCTTTCACATCCAGGTGCACGGGAGCCCCGATCCCCCATGAGTCTTTCTCAGAAGTAAATGGCAAAAGCGCTAAGGAGACAACCCCAGAGGAGGAGTAGAATTCTGAATTGTTTATAGCTCTGTCGTTATTTTGTTTTGTAACCTCAGAAAACTGGTTTATCCTTGGGAAGAGTTAGTTTCTTCATCAGGACAATGAAGAAAAATCCAGCCATCCCTTCCTAGGGAAGGTATCACGAGCAGTATCAAGGTAAGCAAGGGGACTTGGTTTGGAATCCTGGCTGACACCAGCTCTCGCTTTACAAAGTTGCAAGGGACGGCCACAAGAGAGGAAGCCACAGACAGGCTGGACCCTGAGCCTGGCGTACCGCTTTTTCTCTCCTTTGCCTGGTAAACTCCTTGTTCTTCAAGATTCAGGGCCGGGCGCGGTGGCTCACGCCTGTAATCTCAGCACTTTGGGAGGCCGAGACGAGCAGATCACAAGGTCAAGAGATCAAGGTCATCCAGGCCAACATGGTGAAACCCTGTTTCTACTAAAAAATACAAAAAGTAGCTAGGCGTGGTGGCACACACCTGTAGTCCCAGCTACTGGGGAAGCTGAGGCAGGAGAATCGCTTGAACCCAGGAGGAGGAGGTTGCAGTGAGCCGGGATCCCCCCATTGCACTCCAGCCTGGTGACAGAGCAAGACTCTGTCTCAAAAAAAAAAAAAAAAAAAACAGATTCGGCAGAGATGACACCTTCTCTGGAAAGGTTTCCTGAGTCTCCTGCAGTGAGCTCCCCTGCCTCCCTCCCTAGGCTCCCCCAGCCCTTGGTTCTTATCTCTTAGCTCTTATCTCCGAGAAATCTGAGACCTGCACTTTGGTTAGAAATCTATTTTTAAAATGATCTTTTAAAATGTGCAGATAGAAACCTTATCTTATGACAGTGCAGCTACCTATTTGCAGGCCTAAGTCCCCCCCATGTCTGTATCAGTGCTCAGGCTGGGCGTTTGTCTGCAGCCTTGCAGAGGGAGGCAGGACAGGCCAGTGACCACATTCCTGCACTCTGGGCTGCCTCCGGTGGGGCCCTCAAGGGAGCCGCAGCCCTCCCCATTGTGCGCGGGGCCTGAGCTGTGTGGGCGGCTGTCCCGAGTCTCCTCCAGCCCTCTTTTTGGGCCTGATTCTCTGACTCGTCCCTCTCTCCTTGCTCACCACTTGGCACTCCACTTCTTATCCTTTTGCTGCATTAGGTTTAGAAAGAGATTTTGGAGAAACATATAGCCCCTACCGATGAGTTTCTCCTCCTTCCAGGGCCTGTGCAGGCTTGTGCCATGCCCACCCTCTTCCTCCCCGACAGCCGGCGCTGGCCACATCCTCCCTGCACCTTGTCTGCTTTCCCTGCCTCTCCCTGGGCTCCGGGTCTGTGCCCACAGTGTCCTGCCTGGCCCTCGCGCTGCCTCTGGGTGCCCACATTCCTGCAACCCCGTGACCACAACAGGGGCCGTTACACATTCCTGGCCTGGCAGCCAATGGTGTAAAAAAGAACAGAATGTCCTAGGGCCCTGCCCAGCCCCCAGCCTTACCTGGGCCCCTCCCTGGGTCTGGACAAGGTTGGAGTGGGTGGTGAGGAATCAGCAGGAAAGAGGCTGGACCAGGTGGAGGCAGATGCACCCCACCTGCGTGAGCGGGGAGAGTTACAGAGACCTCTTCTCTCTTCTCTCCAGGGCCTGGGGGTGAAACTGACCTGTGGGTGCCCTTGGAGGGTTTCCCATTTGCAGAGACTCTAGCTCCTAGAAGCACACTTAGGGCTGCCCCCTTGGTCTCCTGCCTGGAGAGAGGGCCCCTTTGGGGCTGGTTCCTTCTCTTTGCGGCCCCCACTCCGCCTCTACTCACTCAGTGCCCCTCCTCCATCCCTGTCTCTTCATCCTTCGCTGTCCGCTGTCCCTCTCTATTATCTCCCTTTTTCCGTCCTCCCGTCCTCCCGTCCTCCGGGTTCCCCACCCAGGCCCTCTCAACCTGGCTGGCCCCTTCTCTTTGTGTTGCCCTCCAGGCTGTGGGCTCGGGATCCTTCTACTTATTCACATCTTTGCCCTTCACCCTCCATCCTGTCCCCTAGTCTCCTTGCCTATCAGCTCCAAATCAAAGCCCCTGCCCAGAGTCAGCCTTCTCAGGTCCAGTACTCCGGGTTCACCTGCCCTCTGGAGCCCTCCTCCCTTCGGAAAACTCCCGGCTCTGACTCCTACTCGGCCCCTCCCCACGCCCTGCTCACCTTTAATTGAGATGCTAATGAGGCTCCTGTTGCTTCCATCCTTGGCCAGCCGGCAGGCGGGCTCCCCAGTCAGGCTGCTGCACCTGTCAGGTGAGGGGGAGGAGAGGCTTGGCTGCCAGATTCAACTGGAAAGGAACCAGTCCCAGTCCAGCCGCAACCTGGGAGTGGGAAGCTGGAGGCAGCCCAGACCTCCCGGAGCCCGGCAGTCCTGGGGCAGAGACAGAATCAGGACACAGCTCGAGGTCAGGGCCAGAGGCTGGAGGTGAGGATCTAGAGTGAGAGGGGGCAAGGCAAGGGGGAAGAGGAAGAGAGGCAGAATCAGAGAGAGGAGCCAGGCCAGGAAGAGGAGAGCTGGGAGACACCCAAAGAGAAACAGAAGGCAGGCAGAGACAGAGTGACAGGCAGGAGCTGAGACACAGATCCCAGAGGAAGAAGACCAAAGGAGGGCAGGAGACTGCCTCGGAGACAGAAGGGAGGTGCTAGGACAGAAACCAAAAGGTGGCCCTATCAGAGAAGTAGAGGAGAGGCCGTTCCCAGGAAGCCCAGCTGCGGCATTTCTGGCCCCAACTCCCGCAGGTCTGTTGGCTCCAGGAAAGGTGGAAGAGGGAGGGAGGAGTGGGAGAATGTGGGCACCAGGTGGGACGTGGGCCTGGCCAGGGGCAGCCTCACTCAGGTTCTAGAGGTGATGGGAGAGGGCAGTCATGGCCCAGAGCTCAGCCTTGACCCTGACCCTTGCTCTCCCTAGCCCACTCCGGGGCTCATGAAGGGGGACAAGCTGGAGGCGCAGGACTCTAGCCCTCCACAGCCCACCCCAAGGCCCAGGAAGGGGGACAAGCATGAGGAGCAGGGGCTGGGCCCCGAACCGGCGGCCCCCCAGCAGCCCACGGCGGAGGAGGAGGCCCTGATCGAGTTCCACCGCTCCTACCGAGAGCTCTTCGAGTTCTTCTGCAGCAACACCACCATCCACGGCGCCATCCGCCTGGTGTGCTCGCAGCACAACCGCATGAAGACGGCCTTCTGGGCGGTGCTGTGGCTCTGCACCTTCATCGTGATGTACTGGCAATTCGGCCTGCTGTTCGGAGAGTACTTCAGCTACCCCGTGAGCCTCAACATCAACCTCAACTCCGACAAGCTCGTCTTCCCCGCGGTCACCATCTGCACCCTCAATCCCTACAGGTCGGTCAGTCCCGCTGCCTCTTCCTGGCGCCTGCGGCTGGAAGGGTGGTCCAGGGTACTGAGGTGCTCACTGGGCAGGCAGAGCCTCAGACCTGAGGGTGAGGAGCCTCCAGCTTCCTGGACTGACGTCCCTGCCTGGTGGAGTCATCCTAGCACCCGAGGCTCACCCAGAATGTGGTTGTCGGAGCAGCCTTGCCCTCCCCTGCCCTCTCTTCTCCTTCCCTCTCGTTCTCTTCTCCCTCCTGCAAGTGGGAGGCAGTGCTTGCAAAGGGGCAGGGGTGTGCTCAGCTCCATCCCTCTTTGGGAGCAAGATGCCAGCCAAGTATAAGACCTTGTCCACCTCAGCAGGAGAGTCTGATGGAGAGGTGAGGCTAGGTGAGGCTAGGTGAGGGGAGGCGAGGCCGCACAGGTGCTGTGGAGGTGGGTGCTGTCGGTGTTTGTTCAGAAGGGGATGAAACAAATTTATGTTACGGAGAAAGCAAAGTGGGGGATCATGGAGGTTAGGGCTGCAAGTGAGCCCGAAGGCTGGGGACAGGGGCCTTACAGAACAAGGAGAACGGGTCCAGCCAGAGAGCAGCTCCTTGCGAAGCTGTTCCCCCAAAATCCCCAGGCTGAAATGTGGAGGCGATCCCTCCGGCCGCACTGTTCACCAGCACAGGTGGCTGACCTTTCCGTGCTTGGGTGTGTCCTGGAGTTTTGGGTTTCATCAGTGCTGTTTGCCAGTATTGGGTCTGGAAACCAGAGGGGGTGGTAAGCATGGAGAAGAGAGGAGGGCAGGGCTGAGTGTTTTTATGTACTTTCTATTTGTATTCACTCAGCCATGCCACACCTTGGGGACACCTACATCAAGCCAGACACTGGGCTAGGCACTTGGCAAATGGATTCATGAATAATTCATACACCCTTATTGAAGGCCAGGTAGTTTGCTGAGTTCTGGGGACAGAAAGCTAAAATAAGATGGCAGAGACAGGCATATAAGCCAGTAACTGTGGCACACTGGGATACGTATGTTAAAAATGGTGAGTTAGTGTGCCTTCAAGGAGTGTAAAGCCTTTATGGGTGTGAGTGTGTGTGTACATATTGGCATGTGTGTGATTATGGATGCTTGGGCCAGGTCACACTGTGGGTGGAGGCCCCTTCATGTATTCCATCATGTCCAAAGGCGTGTTATAGACTAAGAAAGATTGGGACGTCCTGTCCTGGAGAGAAAAAAAAGCCAGGCCCTTTTGTTGATTAACCTCTGTATGACGTCCCGGTTAGGACCATTTCCTTAGGAAGCTGCCGTGTGCACAGACAGCGCCAAGGTGTCTACAGACATCTCATTTCATTCTCACATCTTACCTGGCAGCTGCTACTGTTATCCCTATTTTACACTTGAGGAAACTAAGGCAAAGAGATGCAAGCCACAATATCACAGAGCGAGTCACTGAACTGTGACTCATCCTGTTTACACCTCATCCCAAAACTCTGCCTCTTTTTAATAGCCAAGATGTGGGGTGTTGAGTGAATGAAATTTCCAGTCAGATGTGGTTTCCATCTCATTTCAGAGCTCTGGTGGGTCCTTCCTCTCGGCCTCATTTTTCTCCCCCTGGTTCCTGCAGGCGTCTTCATCCCTTTAGGCCTTGGTGGAGGGGAGGGATGCAGCAGGAAGGGGAGGGATGGCAGGCCAGGCAAGGCAGTGGGCACTCAATAACTATCAGTGGTTGAAAATATGTCAGTGAGAGATGGAGAGGGAGGGCAGGGGTGAATTGGGCGAGACCTGCACAGTTCTTAGGTTCTGCTGGTTGCAGGACCCTAGACGGTCCAGGAAAAAGCCAGGCAAAGGAAGCCATAAGCCCTGCCTCTGGGGCCTGCAGGCATCTTCCCAGAAAGACTCCCTCCTGCTGGAAGGGCTGCTGCAGAGTGAGGAGGGAGAGAACACCTAGGATGGGAGGGGAGCCGGGGAAGGCTCACCAGCATGTGGGAAGGAGATTCAACACCCAGCAAGCACTACGCACTTGACCTTGTCATCACATCATGTGCTAAACCCTAAAACTGGGTGCTTGTAGACACTCACTCATTCAATACTGACAAGTCCAGGGAGGTGGCCATTATTATTTCCATTCTTCAGATGAGGAAATTAAGGCTTGGCAAGGGGAAATAATTTGAACAAGGGAACATACATTATTTCTTTATTTATTAAATTAAAAAATACCTGCTGGGCGTGGTGGCCCACGCCTGTAATCCCAGCATTTTGGGAGGCCAGGGCAGGCGTTGAGGGGTCTGGGATGGAGCCCAAACAAGGTTGTTTAAAAGAGCCCCTCACTTGAGGCCAAGAGTTCGAGACCAGCATGGCCAACATGGTGAAACTCCCATCTCTACTACAAATACAAAAATCAGCTGGGTGTGGTGGTGCATGCCTGCAGTCCCAGCTACTCAGGAGGCTGAGGCAGGAGAATCACCTCAGGGGGCCGAGGTTGCGGTGAGCCGAGATCATACCACTGCATTCCAGCCTGGGCCACAAAGCGGGACCCTGCTCAAAGAAAAAAACAAAAAACAAAAAACAGTAATAACACTTGTATATATTTATGTGCCAGACATTTTTATAAATGAATCTGCATCTAAATTAAGTGATTCTGCTTTAAATTATTTAATCCTCACAACACAGCTTGGAAGTAGGTATCATGATTACTCTTATTTTATTTTATTTTTTTGGAGACGGAGTTTCGTTCGTTACCCAGGCTGGAGTGCAATGGTGCGATCTCGGCTCACTGCAACCTCCGCCGCCCGGGTTCAAGCAATTCTCCTGCCTCAGCTTCCCGAGTAGCTGGGACTACAGGCACGTGCCACCATGCCCAGCTAATTTTTGTATTTTTAGTAGAGACGGGGTTTCACCATGTTGACCAGGATGGTCTCGATCTCTTGACCTCGTGATCCGCCCGCCTCGGCCTCCCAAAGTGCTGGGATTACAGGCATGAGCCACCGCGCCCGGCCCATGATTACTCTTATTTTATGGATGAGGAAACTGAGACCCAGAGAGTTAAGTAACTGGCTCAACTTGAGACAGGCAACAAGTGGTGAAACTGGGACTCAAAAATCATCCCCCTCCCCTCCAGCGAGAAGCCAGGGCATCTCAGGTTAGCAGCCGAGTCGCAAATCAAGTGTGTTTGATTCAAGGCTCTTTTTCCCATTACACTTTAAGCAGGGATCAGGCAAAGGCCTCCCAGGGTTGTGGCAGCTGGTGGGAGCCCAGCGTGTAGAGCAGCAGTCATAGGAGGACAATTTGTCAGACGTGCAGGAGGGAGGGATCCAGGGCCACTCCTGCTCAGGAGAGAGGCAGGGCGGGTGGACAGGTTCACGCAACCTGGTGGCTGGCCACCAGTGAGTGAATCATGCGGAGGGCGGTGAGTGACTCCTACCGAGGAAACTGGTGGATGAGCTAGAGGAACTGGAGTGAGGCAGAGTCCTCCAGGGCTGCCCACCCGCTGAGGGCCATTGCCAGCAGAGGGAGAGGAGGAAGAGGGGCATGTAGGACTCTGCTGCTTTCCAACTTCAAGGAAAGGGGACAAAGCGCTGAAGACCTTTCCGACTAAGCAAGGGAGTGCTGAGTCCAGAGGGAAGGGTTGGCCACTGCAGCCCCTTTCTCTTGTCAACAAAGGGCTTCTTCACTCAAAGGAGAGGGCCAGTCATACCTACAATCATGGGAAACAGAGCCCACAGACATATTTTTCACCAGTCCCAGGAATGGTTTAGGCTGGACCTAAGAACTTGGGGTTCTTGAACAATGAAGGAGGTCATGGTAGCTTCTTTCCTGGAAATGGCACAGCAGGAGGCCTGGCAGCAGGCATGGATGAGGCAAGGGACAATTTCCCAGACAGAACCCCTTGGGGAGGGTGGGAAAACCCTGAGCTAGGGAGTCTGTCCCTGCCCATGGTTCCCTGATGTGGCAGCGTGACCCTGCACTCCCTGGGCAGTCTGGACACTGGGCTTGCTCAGCAGGCCTGGCAGGAGAAAAGCCTGGACTCTTAAGAGTTGACTGCCCTCTAGCCCTGCCACAGTGGTTGAATCCTTCTCATGTCAGGAACCTTGCGACCTCTACGGCAGATGCCATTAAAAAGTTCTTCCTGGCCGGGCGTGGTAGCTCACGCCCGTAATCCCAGCACTTTGGGATGCCGAGGTGGGCAGATACCTTGAGGTCAGGAGTTCAAGACCAGCCTGAGCAACAGTGAAACCCTGTCTGTACCAAAAAAAAAAAAAAAATTCGCCAGGCGTGGTGGTGTGCACCTGGGATCCCAGCTACTCGGGAGGCTGAGGCATGAGAATCACTTGAGCCTCTCACTGCCCTGGCTATTCATGCTCTGGGCAATCATTGGTTTGTGAGCACCTACTGCTCTTAAAATGTCCGAGGGCCGGGCGCGGTGGCTCACGCCTATAATCCCAGCACTTTGGGAGGCTGAGGCGGGCAGATCACCTGAGGTCAGGAGTTCAAGACCAGCCTGGCTAACATGGCGAAACGCTGTCTCTACTAAAAAATACAAACATTAGCCAGGCATGGTGTTGTGCACCTGCTACTCGGGAGGCTGAGATGAGGCAGAGAGTTGCTTGAACCTGGGAGGCAGACGTTGCAGTGAGCTGAGATCACGCCACAGCACTCCAGCCTGGGCAACAGGGTAAGACTCTGTCTCGGAAAAAAAAAATGTCGTAGCCAGGACTGAACTCCACATGTGATCTGAGAGCCCAGAATAGGCTCTAGTGGGGCGATCTTTGTTACTTGGCCTCTGTCCTCAGGGGGGCTCACAGGCGAGGGGCACCTGTCTGTGAACACACTGTGGCGCAGGCTGAGCTCAGAGGGACCGTGTGTGGGGAGGACTCCCCTGGGGTTGTGTGTTCACAGTCCCCTGGGAGAAAAGGCTGTAGATGATGAGAGGTGGAGAATGGCCCGTGGCAGGGCTAGAAGGGGCCAAAGAAGGAGAAGTCAAGGCTTCTAGGTGGTCCCTGGAGGTGGGAGAGGGCACTTGCCTGGAGGAAGTTAGTGCATTTCTTGTGCCCAGCTCTGCCTGATAATCTGGGAATGCTGGCTGAGTGCTCCGGTAGGGCCTCTGGGTGGCATGGGCCTAGGCAAGTCCCAAGGCTGTCAGGGTGAGCACGGGCTCTTCTGTGAGAGGAGGCCACCAGGGCTAAGAGGGAGGGAAGAGGAGGAGACCAGATGACGAGAGAGCAGGGTGTGAGCCCCCAAGTCTCCCAGGGTCCCTGTACCCTGCTGGTCTGTCCTGGACAGAGAGGGGCTAGACAGGAGAGGGCCAGCTGCAGGGAAAGGAGACTGCTGCCTGATCTCAAATGCTTCAGAGCTGGGAGGCAGACACAGTTGAAAAGCAGAGGCCATGGCATGAACAGGCCTGGCTTCACATCTTGGCTCCAGTCCTTCCCGACTGAGTGACCCTGGGAAACGCACCTAGTTGACAGGCCTCAGTTTCCTCAACTGTAAAATGGAGATAATAATGCCTGCCTGATGGAATTATGTACGGGCTGACTCACCCTCCAGTCAGTATAGGGCTGCCTGCCAGAGCAGATGGGAGTGAGGGCAGTGAGCATGACCTGGGGAGGAGGTCAAGGCTAGAAGGGCTGGCCTGTCTGGAGGAACCCCCGTGGGCATTCTTTTTTTTTTTGAGACAGAATCTCACTGTGTTGCCCAGGCTGGAGTGCAGTGGTGTGATCTTGGCTCACTGCAATCTCTGCCTCCTGGTTTGGAGCAATTTTCCTGCCTCAGGCTCCTGAGTAGCTGGGATTACAGGTGTGTGCCACCATGCCTGGCTAATTTTTGTATTTTTAGTAGAGACGGGATTTCACCATGTTGGCCAGGCTGGTCTTGAACTCCTGACCTCAAGTGATCCACCCACCTCAGCCTCCCAGAGTGCTGGGATTACAGGTATGAGCTGCTGCGCCCGGCCCCTGTGGACATTCTTTGTCCCTTCCTTCTAGCCACTGGTCTCCTCGAAACAAGATAAGATGTCTTCAGCGTGCCCTCTGTTTGGTGGTCAAATCTCTTAGCTCTAGGTGTCCTCTGCCTCTCGCTATAGGAATTTCTATTACTGGGGGGTTAGGAAGGGAGAGATTTGTTTTTTGAGAGAGTGGTATAGGAATCCTTTATATCTTATGCTCAAAAAGGGGAGCAATAGAGCTTGAGGAGTGAAGGAATTCCCTATGGTGTCCAACCTCCCCTGGAGGCCTTATCACAGGTGTGTGTGTGTGGGATCAAGGGCTGGGAGCCCAGGCTGTGCCCAGTGAGGGGCTCATCCGTGAGGCCAGGCAGGATGGAGGGGCATAGAGTGGCAGCATGGAGGAGAGAGCCTGGCACAGGGATGGCATAGGGCTCCCCAGGGAAGAGGAGTGTGGCCAGAGAAGTGACAACCAGATTGAAGTTGGTGATAAGACAGAGAGGAGCAGGAGGCAGAAGGAACCTGAGCCAGCTTGGGGGAGGGGTGGAAAGGGAGGCCCAGCCAGGATGTTGTGGAAATAACTCCAGCCAAATGGGGGATCTGGATTCCTCCTGTATGACCTTGAGAAAGGCAATTCACTTTCCTGGGCTCTAGGCTCCTTTGTGTCTTCCTGATAGTCGATGGTCTCTTCACTTTGTGTCACTGAATATTTTCTCATTTAACCCTCCAAGAGCTTCATGTGGTAGACAGCTCTAGTGTCGTGCCCATTTTACAGATAAGGAATTCAGACTGAGATTCAGAAAGCTTGGGTAACTTACCCAGCATTACGTGGATAGAAAGTGTGTGACCAGAACACCAGGCCCCATATCTCATAGATTCTGGTTCTGGTGCTCTTCCTGGGGCACCATGTGACCTTCCTAAAATAGTCAGAGGTAGCAGGGAAGGACCAGAGGACAGTGTAGTGCTTGGAGTGCTGTCTGACCCATTTGCTGGCTGTGCTGTCTGCAACAGGTCATCATGCCTCAGGTTTTTCACCTGGAAAAGGGAGTGACAATTGTGTTAGCTAACAGTGGCTAACGGTGTAGTGCATTATGCTGAAGATAAATCATGTTAAAGAAGTTTTAGCCTAAAGCTGTCTCTTTGCCTTAAGTTTGACCTAAAGGTTGCTTTGTGCATGGTGAACTGCAACCTAGCTGGATGCGTGTTTACACTAGAGTGTTACGCTATAACCTACCTTTGTAGCAATCACAGAGTTTTGGCCAACGAAAGGCAGCCCACTGTTCAGACTTTGTCCAAATAAGGCAAACGCCGAAGGTATAACTAATCTGGCTGTTTCTGTACCTCACTTCTGTTTTCTGTGTGTCACTTTGCTTTTCCTGGCTATGAATATTACCTGACCATTCAGCAGCCCCCAGAGTCACCCTGAACCTATTCTGGTTGGGGCGGGGAGGGGCTACTCGATTTGAGGTTCATTTTTTGCTCAGTGAAACTCGAGTTAAATTTAATTTGTATAAAGCTTTTCCTTTTAATAATTAAAAAAGGTACATTCTAATGCCACAGTGCCTGGCTCATAGTAAGTGCTCAATAAACGCTAGCTATGATTGCCATTCTTTTACCTACTAATAACAAGCAAGTCTCTTGAATGCCAAACACACACCTTTGGCCAGAGCTACATTTCCTCCTGTGAGAGGTTTAGGGGCTGCCAGAGCTGATGCCTAAGGCCCAGCCAGCTAGACTTTTATGGTGGAGATGGAAATAGAACTAAATGGAAGAGGAAGTGAAGATCTGGACTAGACAGTGGTTCATGTAGCTGCACGTTAGGACCACGTGGGGGCTCTTTTAAACAACCTTGTTCTGGCCCCATCCCAGATTCATTAAATCTGACTCTCTGGCAAGTAGGATCCTGCACTGTATTTTTTTCTTTAAGTGAGGCATAATTTACATACAATAAAAGGAACAAATCTTGAGTGCCCCCTGAGGTTTGACAGTCAAAATGTTGAACACTCCTATTACCTGGTGCCCTTTCCATCAATTCCCCTTCCTCTCCCACCATCATTTTCTGAATTCTGTCACCATCAACTAGTTTGGTCTGTCACAGAATTCATATGAATGGGATCATACAATATATATTTTCTTGTATGTGCATCTGACTTATTTTGCTTAATGTTTCTGGAATTCTTCCCTGTTCTTTTGCAAGTATCAGTTCCTTTTTATTGCTGAGTGGTTTTGACGAACCTATTCTGGTTGAGGGACTGCCTGATTAGAGTATCATTCTTTGCTCAATTAAATATGATTTTGTCTAAAGTTCTTCTTTTAACAATTAAATAGTATCCATTCCAATACCATAGTGCCTGGCTCATAGTAAGTGCTCAGTAAATGCTAGCTATGATTGCCATTCCTTTTTTTTTTTTTTTTTTTTTTAAGACAGGGTCTTGCTCTGTTGCCCAGGCTGGAGTGCAGTCACATGATCACAACTCACTGTAGCCTCTTACACTCTCCGACTCAGGCAATTCTTCTGCCTCAGTCTTCTGAGTAGCTGGGACTACAGGTGTGTACCACCAAATATGGCCAATTTTTGTATTTTTTATAGATACAGGTTTTTGTCATGTTGCCCAAGCTGGTCTCAAACTCCTGAGCTCAAGTGATCTACCCACTTGACCTTCCAAAGTTGGAATTGCAGGTGTAAATCACCATGCCCCGAAGACTGCCATTCTTTTAATTAGCAGTAATGAGCAAGTTTCCTAGAATGCCAAACATACACCTTCAACACACTTTTGAGTTGCTTTAGGCTTTTTGGCTATTATAAATAAAATGGCTATGAACATTCATGTACAAATCTTTATGTTTTTCTTGCTCTTGTGTAGTAGCTAGGAGTGGACCTGGTAAAATATTTAGAAATGAAATTACTGGGTCATAAAGTAGATACATATGTTTAAATTTATAAGCAACTACTGACTGGTCCTCCACAGCAGTGGTACCATTTTATACTCCCATCAGCAGCTTAGAAGAATTCCAGTTGCTGTCTACATCTTCACCAACACTTGGTATTGTCAGTCTTTCTAATTTTAGCCTTTCTAATGGTACCTTATTATGGATTTAATTAGCATTTCCCTGAGGACTAATTATGTTGGGTAGCTTTTCAGGTGTTTGGTGACCATATGTATATGTTTTTTAGTCATTTAAAAAAATTTTAAACTGTTAATTTATAAGAATTCTTTTTATATCAAGATGATCTTTTCATTAGGTGTTTTTCTTTTAAAAAAAACAGCTTTATTGAGACATAATTCACATATCATACAATTTACCCACTTAAAAGTCAATTGTTTTTAATAAATTTCACAGAATCGTGCAATTACTACTACAATCAATTTTAGAAAGTTTTCATCACCCCAAAAGAAACCACATACCCATTAGCAGGCACTCATCTTTCCCTCCTATCTACCTAACCCCTAACCCTACACAACCACTAATCTTCTTTCTATCTGTTTAGATTTGCTTATTCTGGATGTGTATTGTAGATAGAATCGTGCTATACGTCATCTTCTGTGTCTTCTTTCGTTTGGTACCATGTTTTCAAGCATCATCCGTGTGGTAGTATACATAGATCAGTACTTAATCCCTTTTTATTTGCCAGATAAGATTCCAGTGTATGGATACACCATATTTTATTTATACTTTTATCAACTGATGGACATTTGGGTTATTTCTACTTTTTGGCTATTAGGAATAATACTGGTATGAACATTTGTGCACATTTGTGTGTGTGTGTCTGTATGTGGACATATGTTTTCATTTCTCTTAGGAGTGGAATGGATAGGTTATATGGTAACTCTATATCTAACCTTTTGAGGAACTTCTAGATTGTTTTACAAAGTGATTGTATCATTTTTATATTCTCACTAGCTGCGTACAGGGTCAGAATCTTTTAAAAATGTAGGTCTGTCTATAGTGTGCCTACTACATAGGGTTGTTGTAGGGATTCTTTGTTAGATATTTTTCTTACAAGAAAATTTTGCCCACCCCGAGGTCAGGAAGGTATCTTCCATCTTCTAGAGTGTTTTTGGTTCTGAATTTTATGTTTACGTTATGATCCATCTTGAATTAATTTTTGCGTGTATAGTATAGAGATTGAGGGTCATTTTTTCCCAATTCAGTTGTCCAGCACAATCTGCCAACAAATTTTATTTTCTCCACTGAATTAGCATTTTGGTCAAAAAGCAGTTGACCATCTATGCATGAGTTTATTTCTGGACTCTAATCTGTTCCATTGATCTGTTGTCTCTCCTTACCAAGAACCACATTGTTTTCATTACTGTGGCTTTATAGTAAATACTAAAGTCAGAAGGAACAAATTTTCCAACTTGGCTCTTGTTTTCCAAAATTTTCTGACTATTCTAGATTGTTTGCATTTCCAGATAAATCTTAGAACAAGTCTGTCAATTTCTTTTATTTATTTACTTATTTATTTTTGAGACGGAATCTCACTCTCACCCAGGCCGGAGTGCAATGGCACGATCTCAGCTCACTGCAACCTCCACCCCCACCCCACCCCTCCCCTTCAAGCGATTCTCCTGCCTTAGCCTCCCGAGTAGCTGGGATTACAAGCGCCTGCCACCGTGCCTCGCTAATTAATTTTTGTATTTTTAGTAGAGTCAGGGTTTCACCATCTTGGCCAGACTGCTCTTGAACTTCTGACCTCGTGATCTACCCGCCTCGGCCTCTCAGAGTGCTGAGATTCCAGGGGTGAGCCACCGGTGCCCAGCCAGGTGCAGTGGCTCACACCTGCAATTCCACCACGTTGGGAGGCCGAGGCGGCTGGATTACATGAGCTCAGGAGTTGGAGACGAGGCTGGGCAACGTGGTGAAACCCCCTCTGTACAAAAAATACAAAAATTAGCTAGGTGTGATGGCACGCTTGTGGTCCCAGCAACTAGGGAGGTTGAGGTGGGAGGATTGCTTGAGCCCAGGAGGAGGCTGCAGTGAGCAGTGACTGTGTCACTGCACTCCAGCTTGGGTGACAGAGTGAGACTCTGTCCAAACAAACAAGCAAAAAGCTGGAATTTTGATCGGGATTGTGTTGAATCCATGAACATATGTATCTCTCCACTTATTCTGGTCTTTTATTTATTTCAGCAGGGATTTCAATATAGTTTTCAGTGTGCACAATATAGTTTTCAGTCTTGCACATCTTTTTTTTTTTTTTTTTTTTTTTTGAGACAGAGTCACTCTGTGGCCAGGCACCAGACTGCAGTGCAGTGGCACAATCTTGGCTCACTGAAACCTCTGCCTCCCGGGTTCAAGCAATTCTCCTGTCTCAGCCTCCCGAGTAGCTGGGACTACAGGCGCACGCCACCACGCCCAGCTAATTTTTGTATTTTTAGTAGAGACGAGGTTTCACCATGTTGGCCAGGATGGTCTCGACCTCGTGATCCGCCCGCCTCGGCCTCTGAAAGTGCTTGGATTACAGGCGTGAGCCACCGCCCCCGGCCTCTTGCACATCTTTTATTACATTTATTTCTACATATTTGATGTTGTTTATGTTACTTAATATTGCTGTTGTATTTCTGGTTTTATTTTCCAATTTTCTGTTGCTAGCATGTGAAAATGCAATTAATTTTTATGTGTGTTTTGTACTCTGCAACCTTGTTCAGTTTATTAGTTCTATATTTGTTTTGTTTTGGTAGATTGCATCCCTAAGACCCTGTTACTCTGGACTTTCATGATGGAGATGGTAATAGGACCTGTACTGAGAAAAAGGAATGTGGGGATTTATAGTGACTCTGTTTAATTTACAGTGTTTGGGCCGCACCCGAAACATATTAAAAAAGTCTTCGGAGGAGGGAGGCGGGGTGGGTGAGGCATCCTGTATTTTCAGTTTCTGGGGAGATTCTAAAAGTGCACTTGTGAACTCTTGATTTAGGTGCCATGTGGCACTCAAGCCGAAAGGCCACTGACCCTCGCCTGAGGGGATCAGGGCGGGATGACCTGGGCACCACGGTCGCGCCCAGGCCCTCACCCTTCCCCTTCTCGGTAAAGGCCAGGCAAGTTCCGGGTTCCCTTCTAGGTCCAGGCGAAGGGGAGGAGAGCGCCCCGCAGACAGGCGCCTCCCGCCTCTCTCCTTCAATAAACAGGCCACAGTAACTGCCGTCCCAGCCCGGCCCCCGCTGCCTCCGCCTTCCCCGTGGACACACCTGTTTACCCTTCCCCGCCGCACCGGCGGGAGGCGCCACGGCAACCCCAGCCCCGCCCGGGATTCTCCGGGGTGGACCGGCCTCCCTGGGCACAGATGAGGACCCCGACCTCCGGAGGGGCGGACACTAGCGCGAGGCCCCCTGGCCTGACGCTTTTCCCCTCGCCCCTTCCAGGTATACGGAGATTAAAGAGGAGCTGGAGGAGCTGGACCGCATCACCGAGAAGACGCTCCACGACCTGTACAACTCCACCACCCTCGTGGCCCGCTCCCGCGGCCGTCGCGACCTTCGGGGGACTCTGCCGCACCCCCTGCAGCGCCTGAGAGTCCCGCCCCCGCCTCAAGGGGCCCGTCGTGCCCGTAGCGCGGCCTCCAGCGTGCGGGACAACAACCCCCAAGTGGACAGGAAGGACTGGAAGATTGGCTTCCAGCTGGTGAGGCCCGCAGCGCCGAGGGGCCCGCCCCGCGCTGGCCCCGCCCACCCGATGGGCCCCGCCCCTTTCCGGACCCGCCAGCGCAGCCCAGTGACACCATGCGGGGCCTAGTGGGCTCACGGGCAAAAAAATAAGTAAATAGATACAAGTAATAACCAGATAATTAAAATAACACCTCTCGGTGCTCCAGCTTATGGGGCCTCCTTCCCGGGGGCCTATGTAGAAGCGTTTCAGTGATGGGAAGTCAAATCTATTATGGAAAATGTACTTTGATTATTATTATTATTGTTTTACTGTTTCTGGTCCTTGATTCAGGAAGGAAGATGTAACTTTCTGAATTCCAGTCCCCACTGGTGGGACTCCGTTGGGACCCTCCAGCGTGATGGAGAACTGGACTAACAGCCCAAGATAGAGAGTAAGGAGACAGTTTACAAAAAAAGGAAACTTAATTTTTTTTTTTTATTTTGAGACGGAGTTTCGCTCTTGTTGCCCAGGCTGGAGTGCAATGGCGCGATCTTGGCTCACCACACCCTCTGCCTCCCGGGTTCAAGCGATTTTCCTGCTTCAGCCTCCTGAGTAGCTGGGATTACAGGCATGTGCCACCACGCCCAGATAATTTTGTATTTTTAGCAGAGACAGGTTTCTCCATGTTGGTCAGGCTGGTCTCCAGCTCCCTACCTCAGGTGATCCACCTGCCTTGGCCTCCCAAAGTGCCGGGATTACTGGCGTGAGCTGCTGCGCCCACACCTGTAATTCTGGCACTTGGGAGGCCAAGGAGTGCAGATCGCCTGAGCCCAGAAGTTTTAGACCAGCCTGGGCAACATGGTGAAACCCCATCTCTACAAAAAAATACAAAAATTAGCCCTCGTTGTGGTAGCACAAGCCTGTAGTTCCAGCTACTCAGGAGGCTGAGATGGGAGGATCGCTTGAACTTGGGAAGTGGAGGCTGCAGTGAGCCTTGATCACACCACTGCACTCCAGCCGGTGTGACAGAGTGAGCCGCTGTCTGAAAGAAAAAAAAGAAAGAAAGAAAGGAGCAAGGGAGAATGAGGGAGGAGCCGAGGGAAGGAGATAGGGAAGTTCCCGCTAGTAAGAGTGGGCTGGGGACTGGAGTTCTAGTCCCAGCTCTTGCTGGGACGAATGTCTTGATCTCTCAGTCTTCCCATCCTCCCCGGCATGGGGGACGTATAAATGAACCCAAACTGTGTGTGCAGCTACTGGTCTCCTTCCTGGCCCACAGCTCCCTTAATCCCACGCTCTCCTGGTCCACGCTCCTGGGGACTTCTGCTTCTCTTCCGCTTGTCTTTCCCCACTCCTGGCTTCCGACCCCTGTCCATCAGTCCTCAGAACCCCAGACCACTCATTCTTGGCCCTTGGCCCTGCCAAGGGGCCTATCCTCGGCTGCATTTCCCCTCTGACTCTGGTCTCTGTGTCCAGTGCAACCAGAACAAATCGGACTGCTTCTACCAGACGTACTCATCAGGGGTGGATGCGGTGAGGGAGTGGTACCGGTTCCACTACATCAACATCCTGTCAAGGCTGCCAGAGACTCTGGCATCCCTGGAGGAGGACACGCTGGGCAACTTCATCTTTGCTTGCCGCTTCAATCAGGTCTCCTGCAACCAGGCGTGAGTCAGTCCTGCCTGGCTCCTTGCTTTCCATGGGGTCCCCTTCCCTGGGTCAGCCTCATGCCCTGCATGGGCAGGGTCCAGGAAATGCTTGTTGACTAAAAAAATACTGGTACCAGCAGGCCAGGGGGAGGTACGGGCTTCGGATCCACACCCTGCCCCAGAGAGCCCTACGCCCTCCTGCTGCTCCCTGCACTGCTGGATCTGAGGGAAGCAGCTTCACATGGATGCCTTGGGGGCTTGAGTTTGGGCTTTGAGAAACCAAAGGTTGGAAGACTGGGCCTCGGTCTTTCTAAGGCCCCTTTCTCCCTAGCATCAAAGCTCAAAAGGGCCTGGAAGGTCATCTCTCCCATATACTCTGCTCTCTGAGCTGAGGCTGGCAGTAATAGTGAGGTGGAGTGGCATGGGTTGAGGGAATAAACCTGAGTTCCCACTCTAGCTCTGTCACTTTCTGGCCAGGTGACTCTGGGTGTACCACATCATTCTTCAGAGACTATTTCTTTGATTGTAAAATGGAAGTAAAACAAAAAATGAGATTCATTCAATGTTTGTTCAACAAAGTTCTGACTATCTGGGCTATGTGCCAGTCACTATTCTAGGCATTTGGGCTACATCAAAGGAAAAACTGTATAATCTGCGCCCCTTTACTTTTACTCAGGTGATGAAGATGATGACGATAACATTTATCTCAAGAGCTGTAGCAAGTTCGTGAGATACAAACGTGAGGGGACTTTATAGACCACAGTAAATGATGGGTTTCATTACGCTTGTACTCAGACAGGTGAAGTGACTTGCCCCTGGGAATGGGCTGGCCCTGGCCAAGGATTCTTCCCACCCCACTGCCCCTCAGGCATTCATCCTGTGAGGACCCCTGTTATAATGTCCTTGCAAAGAGCTCATGGCAGCTGTAGGCTCTCTGAGGGCTGGGAGAGGCTGAGGCCACGGGGGTCCCCTTCTGTAGCCTCTGGCCCCCTCCTCCCTGCCTCCTCCTCTTGCTCATTGATTTTCAGGAGCCATCTCCCTGCCTCTGCTCTGGCTCCGCTCTACAGGGGGGCCTTCCCTCCCCATCCCTGAAGAACAGCCACAGGGTGAGGTGTCACTTCTCACCCCTCACACACTCTGCTCAGTACACTATTTTGTTCCGTCTTTAGTCTTTGTGTTTGTTTGAAGACAGAAGCTACCAGCTGGGAAGTAAGATGGTAGCAACACCTAAGCCTGAGTCAGCCCGCACCTGCCACCAGGTCCCTCTAACCGTCACCTTGGCACCTGTGCTTTCCCTATGCCCTCATCCAATGCCCTCCCTTTGCTCCGTGTGCCTGCCTCCCTGTCAACAGAAAGTCCCTGGTTCATCTTTGTCTTGGCACTTAGCCACTTAGGTCAGCTCAGAGCCTCACTTTCTACCTGGGTTGTTAGACCCACCCCTCCACCCTACTGTGTCCTTCTGCCTCCAAATCCTCCCTTCCTTCTGCAATTACGGGAAGCTTTGTACTTCATCCTTACTTCACTTCACTACACAAAGCATTCCAGTTAGTTCTGTGCGTTAGTCCATTTTGTGTTGCCGTAAAGGAATATCTCGCCGGCCCGGTGGCTCACGCCTGTAACCCTGGCACTTTGGGAGACTGAGATGGGCGGATCACCTGAGGTTGGGAGTTGGTGACCAGCCCAGCCAACGTGGTGAAACCCCGTCTCTACTGAAAATATAAAAATTAACCGGGTGTGGTGGCATGCACCTGTGGTCCCAGCTACTCGGGAGGCTGAGGCAGGAGAATTGCTTGAACCCAGGAGGTGGAGGTTGCAGTGAGCTGAGATTGACCCACTGCACTCCAGCCTGGGAAACAGAGTGAGATTCTGTCTCAAAAAAAAAAAAAAAAAAATCTGAGGCTGGGTAATTTATAAATAAAAGAAGTTTAATTGGCTCAGGGTTCTGCATATTGTACAAGCATGGCACCAGCATCTGCTTGGCTTCCGGGGAGGCCTCAGGAAAATTTTACTTTTCCTGAGGGAGAAGGGGAAGAGAGGGGGCATAAAAGAGACACCAGATTCTTTTAAACAACCAACTTTCGGTCGAACTAATTAATAGAGTGAGAATTCACTCATTACGGCGAGGTGGGTACCAAGCCATTCAAGAGGGGCCTGCCCTGTGACCCAAACACCCCCCACTAGACTCGCCTCCAACACTGGGGATCACATTTCAACATGAGATTTGGAGGGGACAAACGTCCAAACTGAATCTTCCCGTTTAAATTCCTTCAGTGTCACTCATGGCCTCCAGCATCCAGGTGGAGCTCCTTAGCATGGCTTTCTTACCCCTTTCCTCCCCCATAACCCACACCCCTTCCCCCACCCTATAATCTTTTTAAAATAACACTTTTATTGAGAATAATTCACATACCATAAATGTATCCTTTTAATATGTACAATTTAGTGATTGTTAGTATATTCAGAGTTGTGTAACCATTACTGCTACCTATTTTTAGAACATTTTCCTCACCCCAAAAAGAAACCCTGTACCCATTAGCAGTTCTTCCCCCATTTTCTCCCCTTCTCCAAGCCCTGGGATCCACTCTTCTGCTTTCTTTTTTTGAGATGGAGTCCTGGTCTGTTGCCCAGGCTGGAGTGCAGTGGTGCGATCTCAGCGCACTGCAATCTCTGCCTCCCAGGTTCAAGCAATTCTCCTGCCTCAGCCTCCCGAGTAGCTGGGACTACAGTGCGCGCCACCATGCCTGGCTAATTTTTTTGTATTTTAGTAGAGGCGGGGTTTCACCATGTTGACCAGGATGATCTCAATCTCCTGACCTCATGATCCGATGCCTCGGCCTCCCAAAGTGCTGGGATTACAGGCGAGAGCCACGGCGCCCAGCCTCTGCTTTCTGTCTTTATGGATTGCCTATAGTGGACATTTCACATGAATGGAATCATATAATATGTGATCTTTTGTGAGTGGCCTCTTTTATTTAGGATAACATTTTCAAAGTTTATCCACGTTGTAGCATGCATCAGAGCTTCATTTTTATGACTGAATACTATTACATTGTGTAGATATACCACATTTTTTGTTTGAGACAGGTTCTCACTCTGTCACCCAGGCTGGAGTACAGTGGCAGGATCAGACCTCACTGCAGCCTTGACTTCCTAGGTGAAATGATCCTCCTGATTAAGCCTTCCAAGTAGCTGGGACTACAGGCTCATGCCACCATGCCTGGCTAATTTTTTTTTTTTTTTTTTTTTTAATTTTAGAGGGGCTGAGTCTCACTATGTTGTCCAGGCTGGTCTCGAACTACTGAGCTCAAGCCATCCTCCTGCCTCAGCCTCCCAAAGTGCTGGGATTATAGGCGTGAGCCACCACGCCCGGCCCACATTTTTGCTTATCCATTCTCATTTGATGGACATTTGGATTGTTTCTACTTTTGGCTATTATGAATAATGCTGCTATGAATGTTCCTGTACGTGTTTTTGTATGGATCTATGTTTTGATTTCTCTTGGGTGTTTACCTACGAGTCGAACGGCTGGGTCATATGGCAACTCTATATTTAACATTTTGTGGAATTGCCAGACTTTTCCAAATGGCTGCACCACTTAACATTCCCAACAGCAATGTATGAAGTTTCTAAATTCTCTACATCCTCCTCCTGTAGTTGTCTGTCTTTTCGACTTTAGCTGTCTTAATGAATCCCTGTAATCGTAATAGTGAGCTAATACAGTTCTTACTAAGCCTAAACATCATTCTAAGCATAACTCAATGCTCTTAACACCCCTGTGAGGTTGATATTTTTGTTATCCCCATTTTACAGCTGAGGAAACTGCAGTACAGAGAGATGAAGTAACTTCCCACATCTAATACTTGTTAGAGCCCCAGGATTCAAATACCAGGAATTTAATTCTGGAGTCTGTGCTCTTAACCATCATCACATTACACTGCTTCTCATAGGCCAGTATATTAATGTGCTTAGTGTGTATCTCTGTGTGTTTTTGCAAAATGTGTATTTAATTAGCATAAATGGTATTGTGTTATAGATCTCACTTCACCTCTTACTGTTTTTTTTGAGACAGAGTCTCGCTGTGGAGTGCAGTAGCAATCTCAGCTCACTGCAACCTCCGCCTCCTGAGTTCAAGCGATTCTTCTGCCTCAGCCTCCCAAGTAGCTGAGACTACAGGTGCCTGCCATCAGGCCTGGCTAATTTTTGTATTTTTGGTAGAGATGGGGTTTCACCATGTTGGCTAGGCTGGTCTTGAACTTCTGACTTCAACTGATCCACCTGCCTTGGCCTCCCAAAGTGTTGGGATTATAGGTGTAAGCCACCGTGCCCCACCCCCACCTTTTTTTAATGAAGTTCTGTGTTTGAAACTCATCCGTGTTGTTCCACCTTACCTGCTTATCCAACATGCTCATGCTTTCTGTGGGGGCAGCACCCACCACACTGTGCTTGTCCCCTCTCTGTGTGCACAGGGCTCACCAGCCTTCAGGACTGGCCACTTCTGTAGCCTCTCCTTCATTCCTTCCCTGCATGCAGCCTGGGCTCTAGAAGTGCTGACTTCCCAGCACATCCGAGAATGTGCACCAGTATGTCACGCCTCCGTGCCTTTATTCTTCAAGGCCCATGGAATGTCCCCAGGTCATCTAGTTCCAATCTCCTCATTTTACAGAAGAGGAGAATAAGCTTAGAAACAATGACTTGCTCAAGGCTTTACAACCAGAGCCCCACTCCTTATTTCTGGCCAGCCTTTTCTCCCTCTTCTCTTCATTCCTTCTCTGCCTCTCAGCAGCCAAAGTCCCCACTCCCTCTTTGCCTTGCTCCCATTGCTAGCTCCAAGATGGCAGGGTGGCAGAACACAGATTCTCTCTGCACCGTGTGGCACATGTGCTGCATTAAACCCACACAGCCTCCCTGTTCTGGAACCCGTGATTTGCTGTGAAATTGCATTCCTACTGCAGCAGTGTTGCCTGTGTGACTGCGTTCTCTCTGTCCCCACACCTGTCACAGATGAGTTTTGGACCCACCATTCTGAGACATGCTGATGCAAAAACCTCCAGGAGACACTTGGTCTCATTCTTGTCCTGGGAACTGATCTTCCTCCCCCCAGCTCCGTGCTCACCGCTGGTCACATTCTCTCCTTTAACCCTCCTTCCCTCCACCTCTCCATTTCATTCATTCATTCATTCCTCACTCAACAACTATTTATTAATCACTCCTCCATCTCCTAGATGACGGGAACTATGCAACTAACGCAGAGATGACACAGAGATGAATGAGATGTGTGGCTCCTGTCCTCAAGGAGCTCATGATTCATGGAGAACTACCATTTAGACACATGAACAGTTAAGGACACTGCAAGAATCTTTATAGTGCAACAAGAGGGAAGTCACAAGGCAGCAGGGAAGTCAAGGCCAGTGAGCTCAGAGGGCCTGGTGAGAGGAGCCTGGGCTAGAAGGTAGATGACCTGGGTGTGAACCCCAGGCTCGTCATCACTGTGTGACCTTGGGCCAGCTGTTTGAGCTTTCTGAGCCTTAGCTTCCTTCTGTGTGATGTGAGGATGAGGCTTCCACAGGCTGTTGGTTGGAGTGACTGAGGGAGTGTAAGTAAAGCTCTTGGCATTGTGCCAGCATGTAGTAGGTGATCAGGAAACAAATGGCTCTGAAAGGCACAAGTCCGGTAGGAGTTTAAGAAAGTGGCGATTTCTCTCTGCCTCATCGTCCTGCTCCATGGACCACGTTCACTCTCCTCTCTGACCCTACTCTCTCTTTCCTGATAAGGAATTACTCTCACTTCCACCACCCGATGTATGGAAACTGCTATACTTTCAATGACAAGAACAACTCCAACCTCTGGATGTCTTCCATGCCTGGAATCAACAATGGTGAGTGACTCCCCGCTAGCTCCGTGGCCGCCCTCTGCCTCAGCCACTTATGTGTACTCACCTTGAGCTCACCTCCTACAGCTGCGGGGAGGGGTCCTCCATGCTCTCTCTCCCCAGTGCGCGCCACATAGTCCATTCCAGGCATGAGAGGAATCCTGTCCCAGGCCTTCCTCCTGCTTCCAGAATCCAGCTCAGAGGTTGCCAGGTCCCTTTGCGGGTCTTCCTGAGCTTAGTCCTCTTGCAGTGTTAGAGATTGGGCTAGGGCGGATTTCTATCTTGTACCTCTTCTCCAGGATTCCCACCCCTACCAACTCTGCTCTCTCTGCACCCCTAGGTCTGTCCCTGATGCTGCGCACGGAGCAGAATGATTTCATTCCCCTGCTGTCCACAGTGACTGGGGCCCGGGTAATGGTGCACGGGCAGGATGAGCCTGCCTTTATGGATGATGGTGGCTTTAACTTGCGGCCTGGCATGGAGACCTCCATCAGCATGAGGAAGGCAAGGATGCTGACGGGGAGGCCTAGAAGGAAAGCCCAGATTGCAGAGGGGCGGGGGGAAGGCATGGGGGGTGGGCTTGCCAGCTAGAAGGCTGGGGAGGGAGAGCATGTGGGGTGGGCCTTGAGCATGTGGAGGTCTTCAGGAGCAGGAATGAGGGGCAGAGGGGCTGGCACTGGGAAGTAGGCCCTGCAGGGTGGACCCCAGGGACAAGGACTGAGAAGGTGTTCAGGGCATGCTTAGGATTTCTGGGGATGCTCTGGGCCCAGTGGCCTTGAAATGGGCACTGAGTGGGCATGGGGGTGGCTGGAGGCATGTATTGAGAGGGCGAGGCAGGTAGGAGGGGCTGGCAGGTGTGAGGTACAACCTGGGACTGAGGGAAGGCAGAGAACCCAGAGGCACTTGCTCTGTCCTCTGATCTCCTGGTGTATGTGGGTTCATAGGAAGCCCTGGACAGACTTGGGGGTGATTATGGCGACTGCACCAAGAATGGCAGTGATGTCCCTGTCAAGAACCTTTTCCCTTCGAAGTACACGCAGCAGGTGAGGCCCAACCTGATTCTGTGGCAGCCACCCCAGGCCTGCCCTGGTCGGTCCTGCAAAGCTGGAGGGGAGTGTGTGTGAGAGAGAGAGGGAAACTGAGGGGGCAGGGGGTGGAAAGAGGATGGAGGCTCTGTGCAGAGAACTGCTGAGGTCAGGCCTGAACCCCTCTCCTCTCTCCCTCCTCCCTTCCAGGTGTGTATTCACTCCTGCTTCCAGGAGAGCATGATCAAGGCGTGTGGCTGTGCCTACATCTTCTATCCACGGCCCCAGAATGTGGAGTACTGTGACTACAAGAAGCATAGTTCCTGGGGTGAGAAAGGGAGCGCCTGCCCTTCCCCACTGAGCCCAGCACTCACCAAGGCGAGGTGCTCCTTCCTCCCATTCCCGTTTGTGGAATGACTCCCACCTGCAGGGATGAATCCTCCCTCCCTCTTGTTTTTCAGCCTTTCGTCTCTGCCTCTGTCAGTTTCCCTCTCCCTCCGTCTCCCTCTTCTATCTCTGTTCCTCCCTCTCATTGTTGCGGTCTCTCTGTTTTGGCCTTTGTGCATTTGTCGAGGAATTGCTCCATTTAAAAATAACCTGCAGCAGAAGGAAGGAAGAGCAGGTGAGAAAACCTCCAGCGTTTCCTCACTGACTGCTAAGGTTTCAGTGCACACTCTGCCAACAGCTTCCCTGCTCAGTGCCCAGGGCACTTAGCGGGGCAGGCTCTGGAGGCACTGGGTGGGGTACACAACACTTCCTTGGGGCGCAGGAAGAAAATGTTAGAAGTTACATGGGTCTGTCTCATTCCTTCACATTTTCCATCTTACGTGCTTTAGAATGAACATACTGTATCCATTCAATAGCAGAGGTATGTAATTTATAAATCAAATACATGAGGGCCTGGAGTGGTGGCTCATGCCTGTAATCCCGGCACTTTGGGAGGCTGAGACGGTGGATCACAAGGCAGGAGTTCAAGATCAGCCTTGCCAAGATGGTGAAACCCCATCTCTACTAAAAATACAAAAAATTAGCCAGGCGTGATGGCACATGCCTGTAATCCCAGCTACTCGGGAGGCTGAGATAGAAAATTGCTTAAACTTGGGAGGCAGAGGTTGCGGTGAGCTGAGATTGAGCCACTGCACTCCAGCCTGGGTGACAGAGTGAGACTCTGTCTCAGAAACAAAAACAAAAATCAAATACATGTATCGGACCTGCTTATTTAAGATATATATTTTTTAACCTGAACAAGGGCACAATCAAAATTTGGAGCACCTTGGAATCTCCTCCTTATCCTGGTATAGGAGTAGCAAATCTCTTTCTTTCCACTGCAGCTGAGTTGTTTGGCAGGGAAGCTGTGTTCCAGGAAGCTGACAGAAAGAACATCACAAAAAGAAAATACGGAAGCTCCAAGCGTTTTTGTTCCTGGAGTGCGTGCTCTTCCCTGGCACAGCTGGCCCGTTCCCCCTGCAGTTCCTCCTCCCAGGGCTCTGCTGGGCCCAGCTGTCCCACAGGGTGGGCTGAGGGCCATCGAGGGAGGTGACATGGTAGCGGGCGCTGGAGACACAGAGGCTCTCAAAGGCAGTGGATTGTCTCACCCCAGAGTTCAGCGTCCACTTGCATCCCTGTCCCGCTCCTGTCTGTGGTGACTGTTCCATTTCTTTCCTGGGCTGGCCCCGCAGTTTTCTTCTGCCTGGACTTTCCAGTCGTGGCCTCCTGGTTCCTGTCTCTCTGACCTTAGAGGACTGTAGCACATCAGAACTGGGGGAAACCCAAAGGCCATCTGGCCTCACCTCCTTTCTCACTTGAGCAAATTGATGTCCAGAGGGAGGATGTGACACATCCCAGGGAATGCAGGACCGAGACAGAGGGGATGTCACCCATCATTCCTCCCTGCCCTCAATAATTATTTCTACGTTGTGGGTTTGCACATCTGTGAATGAAAAATAACAATATTGATTGCTGAGGAGTTGTGAGGATGCGAGAGGAAGTGAGGCTGAAAGCACAGCCTGTTCATTTCCTAGAGCTTCCTTCCCTGGAGAGGAGGGCCAGCTGCCTCCCCTTCTTCCTAAAGATCTCCAGCCCTGGTAGGGATTTGGGTCAGAAATGAAGAAGGACTTCGGACTGAGGAACTAAAAGTAGCAATAGTGACAAAATAACATTACTTAGAATTTGAGAAATGGAGGAGGAGGAGAATCTACAGTTCCATTATTTTATTTTATTTTTTGGTAATAGCTTTATTGAGATAATTTACATCCCATACAATTCACTCACTTAAAGTGTACAAGTTTATTTTAGTAAAATGTTAGTTTTTAGTTTTAGGTTTTAAGTATGGTCCCAGAGTTGTGCAATCATCACCACAGTCCATTCTGGAATATTTTTAGTGTGCCCAAAAGAAACCCTGTACTCGCTGAGGCCAGGCACGGCAGCTCGCACCTGTAGTCCCAGCACTTTGAGAGGCCCAGGTGGGCAGATCACTTGAGCCCGGGAGTTCGACACCAGCCTGGGCAACATGGCGAAACCCTGTCTTTACTGAAAATACAAAAATTAGCTGGGCACGGTGGTAGGTACCTGTAGTCCCAGCAACTTGGAAGGCTGAGAGAATCAGCTGAGCCCAGGAGGTCAAGGCTGCAGCGAGCTATGATCAGGCCACTGCACTCCAGCCTGGGTGATGGAGTGAGACCCTGTCTCAAAAAAATAAATAATCTTTTTACTCATTAGCAGTTCCCAAGCTTCCTTCCTCTCCTTCACCACTGCCAGCCCATGGGCAACCACAATTCTTTCTTTCTCTATGGATTTGCCTATTGTGTTCTGAATCTTTTTTTTGAGATGAAGTCTCACTCTGTTGCCTAGGCTGGAGTGCAATGGCGCGATCTTGGCTCACTGCAACTCTAACTACCAGGTTCCAGCAATTCTCCTGCCTCAGCCTCCCGAGTAGCTGGGACTATAGGCGCCTGCCACCATGCCCAGATAATTTTTGTATTTTTTAGTAGGGAGGGGTTTCACCATATTGACCAGGCTTGTCTTGAACTCCTGACCTCGTAATCCACCCACCTCAGCCTCCCAAAGTGCTAGGATTACAGGCATGAGCCACTACGACCAGCCTTTCTTTTTTTTGAGACAGAGTCTCACTCTGTCACCCAGGAGTACAATGGCATGGTCTTAGCTCACTGCAGCCTCCGCCTCCCAGGTTCAAGTGATTCTCCTGCCTCAGCCTCCTGAGTAGCTTGGATTACAGGAGCCTGCTACCACACTCGGCTAATTTTTCTATTTTTAGTAGAGACTGGGTTTCACTGTGTTGGCCAGGCTGGTCTCGAACTCCTGATCTCATGATCTGCCCACCTCTGCCTCCCAAAGTGCTGAGATTACAGGAGTAAGCCACGGCGGCCAGCCTTATTCTGAATCTTTCATATAGATGGAATCTTAGAACGTGTGATCTTCATGTCTACCTTATTTCACTTAGCATAATATCTTCAATGTTCATCTGTATTGTAGCAATAGCAGTGCTTAATTCCTTTGTATGGGTGAATAACAAAACTCCCTTGTATGGATGGACCACACTTTGTTTACCCATTCGTCAGTTAGTGGACATCTGTGTTGCTTCCACTTTTTGGTTATTGTGAATAATGCTGCCGTGAGCATTTGTGTACAAGTTTTTGTGTGGACACATTTTCCATGTTCTTGGCTATATACCTAGGAGTGGAATTGCTGGGTCGTATGGTAATCTATATTTAACCTTTTTGAGAAGCTGCCAGGCTATTTTGCAAAGCGACCTCACCATTGTACATTCCTAGCAGCAGTGTAAGAGGGTTCCAGTTTCTCCACATCCTGCTAGTTCTTGTTATTTGTCTTTCTTAATTTTAATTTAATTTTTTTTTGAGACAGTCTCACTGTGTTGCCTAGACTGGAGTGCAGTGGTATAATCCTGGCTCACTGCAACCTCTGCCTCCTGGGTTCAAGTGATTCTCCTGCCCCAGTCTCCCCAGTAGATGGGACTACAGGTGTGTGTCACCATGCCCGGCTAGTTTTTGTATTTTTAGTAGAGACAGGGTTTTACCATGTTGGCCAGGCTGGTCTGGAACTCCTGACCTCAGGTGATCCACCTGCCTTGGCCTCCCAAAGTACTGGGATTAGAGGCGTGAGCCACCATGCGTGGCTTATTGTCTTTTTTTAAATAATAGACATCTTAGTGGGCATGAAGTGGTATCTCATTGTGGTTTAATTCCCTTATTTTTATACAATGATGTTCCCATTTTTCTTTATGGCTTTTAAGTTTTTGTCCTTAGCCTATATTTCCTTTCACTGGCATATCCTGTTTTGTTTTGTTTTTCCCCTGACTTAGCTTATTTTCTTTCTTTGTTAATTTTTATTTTATTTTTTAGAGAAAAGGTCTCACTCTGTTGCCAGGGTTGGAATGCAAAGGCACAATCGTAGCTCACTTGCAACTCTAGGGCTCAAACGACCCTCCAATCTCAGCCTCCCAAAGTGCTGAGCCACTGTCCCTGGCCTAGCTTAATTACTTCTTCTTCTTCTTCTTTTTTTTTTTTTTGAGACAGAGTTTCACTCTTGTTGCCCAGGCTAGAGTACAATGATGCAATCTCGGCTCACTGCAACCTTTGCCTCCTGGGTTCAAGCAATTCTCTGTCTCAGCCTCCTGAGTAGCTGGGATTACAGGCGTGCACCACCACACACACCCAGCTAATTTTTGTATTTTTGGTGAAGACAGGGTTTCACCCTGTTGGCCAAGTTGGTCTCGAACTCCTGACCTCAGGTGATCCACCCACCTTGGCCTCCCACAGTGCTGGGATTACAGGCGTGAATCACCATGCCCAGCTAGCTTAATTTCTTAAACACTTCCTTGTATTGCCAGTCATAAAACACTTCTTGGTACTGCTACTCATAAGGCAACATTGTAATGCTAACTAATGCTCTTGTAAAGTGGGTACTCAGAGATCTGGGGAGACCTCTTGGGTGTGGGGCGGAGGAAGTCGAGGTGCCCTAGGAAAACAGGCATTTCTCTGTACCCACAGGCTACTGCTACTATAAGCTCCAGGCTGACTTTTCCTCGGACCACCTGGGCTGTTTCACCAAGTGCCGGAAGCCATGCAGGTGAGTGTCCCTTGCCGAGAGTACAGGTTGGGTACAATACAGGTTACCCAGCCAAGCCTTTGAGTGGGAGAGCTCTGCCTCCAACACTGAGCACCTTTTTCCATCCCCAGCGTGACCAGCTACGAGCTCTCTGCTGGTTACTCACGATGGCCCTCGGTGACATCCCAGGTAGAGTGTGGGGAAGGGACAGGTGGAGGATGTGTGTGCCCATGCAATGCTGTGGGCTTCTCTGGGTATATGTATGAGGTGTTTGACACAACCCTACCCTTGTAAGCCTGAAGAGTACGGGATGACCTTGATGACACTCCCATTCTTTCCTAGGAATGGGTCTTCGAGATGCTATCCCGGCAGAACAATTACACCATCAACAACAAGAGGTCAGTCCTGCCCTGGTCCCAGCCGCAGGAAAGGGATCTTTGGGAGGGAAAATAGACCTAGGAAGAGGGGTCGATATGTCTGATTAGATGAAGGTCCAGGAAGTTCATCCTCTGCCATTTCTTCCCGCCCTCTGCCCCACACCTAAGGAATGGAGTGGCCAAAGTCAACATCTTCTTCAAGGAGCTGAACTACAAAACCAATTCTGAGTCTCCCTCTGTCACGGTGGGTCCTGCCTGGATGGAACCTGTGATGCTCTGGGGGTCGGTCTTAGCAGGGCAACTGTCGGGGAAAACCAAAAGGTTGTCTCTGTGGGGTCAGAAGGCTCTGGGTCTCTGAGGCAGGGGACCAAAGAAAAGGGTTGGGGGGAGTTTGGGAGGGCTGAACGAAGGAGCTCGGCCAGGGCATAAGGTCTCGGGGTGGTGGGAGGGAAAGGCATGCCAGATGCTGGGTGGAAGGTGCTCGAGCCATGTCCCATTGCAGCTGCCCCTGACTATGGGGCCAGTTATCAGTTTTCTCTGGGTGACACTGGTCAGGAGCAGAGACAAGGAGCCCAGGGGCCGCTGTGAGGCTGAGAGAACTCAGGCGTCCTCAGGGATGTAGGGAAACAGCTTGGTGAGGAGGGTTGGGGGCTCCTCTGCCAGAGCCCGTCCAGAGCCCTCTGCCCCATCATCAGTGTGCCTCTCCTCTCACAGACGGTCACCCTCCTGTCCAACCTGGGCAGCCAGTGGAGCCTGTGGTTCGGCTCCTCGGTGCTGTCTGTGGTGGAGATGGCCGAGCTCATCTTCGACCTGCTAGTCATCACATTCCTCATGCTGCTCCGAAGGTTCCGAAGCCGATACTGGTCTCCAGGCCGAGGGGGCAGGGGTGCTGAGGAGGTGGCCTCCACCCCGGCATCCTCCCTCCCCTCCCACTTCTGCCCCCACCCCACGTCTCTGTCCTTGTCCCAGCCGGGCCTTGCTCTCTCCCCAGCCTTGACAGCCCCTCCCCCTGCCTATGCCACCCTGGGTCCCTGCCCATCTCCAGGGGGCACCACAAGGGCTAGCTCCTCTGCCTGTCCTCTGGGGGGACCCTGAGAGAGGAGAGGTTTCTCTCACCAAGGCTGATGCTCCCCTGGTGGGAGGAGCTGGCCTTGGCAGAACTGAAGGATGTGCAGGGCTTCACTTAGAGCCACCCAAACTGTCTTTGATGTGTGGAGGGGAAGGAGATGGGTAAGGGGTTCAGGAAGTTGCTCCAAGGGCCGGGCGCGGTGGCTCACGCCTGTAATCCCAGCACTTTGGGAGGCCAAGGCGGGTGGATCACGAGGTCAAGAGATCGAGACCATCCTGGTCAACATGGTGAAACCCCGTCTCTACTAAAAAATACAAAAATTAGCTGGGCATGGTGGCACGTGCCTGTAGTCCCAGCTACTTGAGAGGCTGAGGCAGGAGAATTGCTTGAACCCAGGAGGCGGAGGTTGCGGTGAGCCGAGATCGCACCATTGCACTCCAGCCTGGGTAACAAGAGCGAAACTCTGTCTCAAAAAAAAAAAAAAAAAGGAAGTTACTCCAAGAACAGTAGCCAATGAAGCTGCCCAGAAATGCCTTGGCTCCGGCTCCATGCCCCTTGGAACTGCCTCTGAGCACTCTGGTTTCCCCATTCAACTGCAGACAAGTCTCCTTTTCCCTTGAATCAGCCAAGCCAAACTTGGAGCTTTGACAAGGAACTTTCCTAAGAAATGACTGACAACCAGAACAAAACACAACCAAGGGTACACATGGACATGCACGGCTTTCCTGCCCAGCGACAGCTAACGCCAGCCCCCGATTGGCCTGGCCACACTGCTCTCCAGTGACACAGATGTCTCCTCCTCCTCTTGAACTTGGGTGGAAAACTCTGCCCAAAAGCCCCCTTTGCTATTTCTTAGGCAGTTCTCCTTCCCTGACTCCCCAGGCGAGGGCTGGAGCAGACCCATTGTAGTAAAGGCAGCCCAAGGGCTCCTCTAGCCTCATATCCATGCCCTCACAGAGCCATGCCCTGGCGCCTCTGCCCTGTGCCTTTCATATCTCAAGTCTGCTCAGGATATTTCCTCAGCCTGAAAGCTTCCCCAGCCATCTGCCGGAGAACTCCTATGCATCCCTCAGAACCCTGCTCAGACACCATGACTTTTGTGAAGGCTTCCGCCCCATCTTGTCTTTCCCAGAATTGATCGCCCCCCCTTCTCCTGGGCTTCTGTAGCACGCCATGCCATCTGCTGGAGTGCTGCTGGTGTGTCATACTTCCTTGTGCATTTGTGTCTGCCTCCCCAGCTAGACTGTCAGGGCCTTGTGGTCAGGGACTGAATCTTGCCCATTCACATATGCTCCACGTCTAGCCCATCATCCTGCTTGGAGCAAGTAGGCAGGTGCTCAATAAATGTTCGTTGCATAAAGAATGTCTGGAGAGCTGGATGGGGCACCATGGAGGGGGCAGGGAGTGGATACAAGTCACCGCCCAAGCTTCTGGGTGGTCCTGGGATGGGGGGAGGGTATAGACTCCCATGCCCCTTGGCTGCACCATGGAAATGACCATTCTTCATGGGGTCTTAAGAGGGACAAACGTTCTGGTGCATTCCTCCATGGGTGTTGCTGCTATGTGCCCGTGGCCATGTTAGGGTGGAAGGGGGAAGACATGGTGCTGCCCCCTCAGGGGACCTACCTGGCAGTGTTTGGGGAGACTTGCCCTGTCCAGTGTCTGAACCTCCTTTTCCTTCTCTGCTGTAGTCACCATCATCACTAACACCGCACCCCCCACTGGCCTGACTCCATTTGCTGAGTCTCACTCACCACCCGGCGACAGTGAACCCTCATCTGCCCACCTCCCATCAGCCGCCTGGGGGTGGTGGAGGATGATAAGGCTCAGGCCAGTTTCTCCTGGAACTGCAAAGCTTTATACGGTCTTATTCATACATGATCGCAGAGAGGGACACCGGGAACCTTCCCAGCTTTAGTAAAGGAGAGACTACGGTCCTGGTAGGGGCTGAAGGACGTGTGAGTGGAACCCCAGCTCTCTGACCCTGGTTTCTCCCCAACTCCAGCATAAAACCTGGAATCCAGAAGCGGCCCTTTCTCACCATCTTTGGGGATTCTGTCCCTGCCACCTTAGTCTTGTTCCTCTTTTCTTTTCTTTTTTTTGAGACAGAGTCTCACTCTGTAGCCCAGGCTGGAGTGCAGTGGCGCGATCTTGGCTCACTGCAACCTTCGCCTCCCAGGTTCAAGCAATTCTCCTGCCTCAGCCTCCTGAGAAACTGGGATTACAGGTGCGCGCCATCACGCCTGGCTATTTTCTTTTTTAAAAAATTTTTAGTAGAGATGGGGTTTCACCATGTTGCCCAGACTGGTCTCCAACACCTGACCTCGTGATCCACCCGCCTCAGCCTCCCAAAGTTCTGGGATTACAGGCGTGAGCCACCACGCCCAGCATAGTCTTATTCATCTTAATTACAGTCTACCTGTTATGAGGAGCCAAAGGAGAAAGGGACTCGGGGAAAGAGGAGAAGGAGCCGGTGACGGGTAGGAAGGTAGGCAGTGTCGTGACCTGAAACAGTGTGACGACTGCTGACTTCCCTTTCCTAGATTTGAGCTGACGAAGGGGAAACAGTGTTGCCTCAGCAGTCTCCTCCGTCAGAGCCCTCAGGCACAGACTGCCCTTGTCTGCCCCCTCAGCCTCAGCCTTGACCCGCCTGGTCCCCAGCGCCCTCTCCTCTGGCTGAGGCAGGAGGACCTGCCAGACACAGCCAGGTGTATCACGGATGACTGCAGTCAGCTCCCCCAGGATCCTGCTTCTCCTGCCTCCTGCTTTTTTCCCTAGGAGCTGTCTCCTTATCTCCATTCTCTTGTCTGTGAGTTACTCCTGGACCCTGGGGTTAGGAGTTGGAATCAGGCTGTTAGCAATAAAAGGGTTTAAGTTGACTTATTTTCCTTATCAGGCTTAGTAGGTGAAGTGACTCGTTAAGGGTCATCATTCTTACGGAACCAGCTATGAACCCAGGTCCTTTTCTGACTCACCCTGCCACGCTGTGACACATGCAGTCTAAATGGCAGGGCTGGGGCAAGAACCCATGTCACCTGCACTTGGAGTCCAGTGACCCTTTGGGTTAAGCATGTGCCTGTGTGTGTGCGTGTGTGTGTGTGTGTGTGTGTGTGTGTGTTTCGTGATCGGGGAGGAAGGTCACTGCTATCTGTAGCTGTTTTCTTCATCCTTTGTTCTACAAACCCTAACAGCCGATTCTGTCCTTCCTCGTCTGCCCCTCTCCTGTTTCTGCATCTCTTCTGACCACGATTTTTTTCTGTCCCTGGAGGGATGATGGTCTCATTCTCACCTCCTCCACGAAACGTGCCAGTTTTTCGTATTCCTAGATCCACCCACTTCTCACTGTCTTTTCTTTTTTTTTTAAACAAAATTTTATTGAATAATACTACATGTGTCAATGTTGTAAAGTTATTGAGTAAATAAGCATTTATCCTAAATATTGAGAAATATTCTGCATTTGTCCCAGGCTATGTGTCATGGCTTTGGCACTTTTAGACTATTAGAAATACCTCGTAGCATAAAAAATAGGACATTGAAGTCATTTTTTTTTTTTGCAGCCCTCTCCCACACCACAGTCCCCTGTATCACTTATCTTCCTGAAGTTGTTATTAATCATTAACACAACTAGCTGGGCACAGTGGTGTGTGATGGTAGTCTTAGCCCCTCAGAAGGCTGAGGTGGGGGGCTAGCTTGAGGCCAGGAGTTCTAGGTTCGGTGAACTATGATTGCACCATTGCACTTTAGCCTGGGTGACAGAGCAAGCCCGTTTCAAAAAAAATGAATTGCCATCATGCCATCACTCACTGAATGCTTCATATATGGCAAACCCTTACTAAACACTTCACATGCTTGATTTAAGCATCAAGCCAGCTCTGTGAAGGGTACCAGCAGGTTTGCCAGTTTTTAGGTGAGCAGACCGAAGTTCTTCTCACTGCTTCATATTGGAAACTTGCACTTGATTCTAAGGCCCCTGATTCTTCAAGAACTCTGCTTTGGGTTCGCTTGTACTGTCCCTGGGGTCTCCCTTCATGATGGTGGTGAGGTGCTTCCTCTCTGAGTCCAGCTTCAACCCTACAGTTCTCCAGAAGCTGGACAATGGGGTGTAGTGAAGTCAGCTCCCCCCGCAGTGCGGGACACCAAAGTGCCATTCTCCTCTACAGATCACAGAGGTGAGGGCCAGGAAGAGCCAGGGAGGGTGATCTTGTGGCTGGGAGGTCATCTCAGAGGAAGAAGGGGTGAGGAGCTCTGATTTCAAATTCCGAAGGCCTCTTCTCTGACTCTCTCTTCTCTGACTCCCTTCATTTCTAGCAGCCTCAGCTGCTGCAGGCCCTCGGATGGGACTGGATGTAGGGAAGGTCATTTTACTCGAAGATAGTTGGGAAGATGTTGTATCTTTGTTGTAGGATTCTTTTGGGAGATATCTGCATCAGTGGGGATGGCATAAAGTACCTAGAATCAGGATGTGGGGTCTGACTCAAAGTGACAGAAAAAGTGGCAGTATGTCTCTCATTAGCCAAAGGGGCCCTTGGACTGGGAGTCGCGAGTCTGGTGTTCTCTACTTGCTCTGCCTCCTGGCATACCAGGTCTCTGGACCTCAGTTTTCTTCTCTATAAAACCAGGAGGTTGGCCAGACACAATGGCTCACAGCTGTAATCCTAGCACTTTGGGAGGCTGAGGTGGGCAGATCTCTTGGGCCCAGGAGTTCAAGACCAGCCTGTGAAACAGGGTGAAACCCCGTCTCTACAAAAAATACAAAAATTAGCCAGGCCTGGTGGTGCGCACCTATAGTCCCAGCTACTTGGGAGGCTGAGGTGGGAGGATTACTAGAGCCCAGGAGGTCGAGGCTGCAGTGAGCTGTAATGGTACCATTGCACTCCAGCCTGGGAAACAGGGTGGATCCTCAAAACAAAAACAAAAATGAAAAACAAGCAAACAAAGAAATGAAAAAACCTGGGCAGTTGGAGTAGATGATCTCTAGGGTCAGTTATAATTGATGTATTAGAGTATTTGGGAAAGGGGCCTTGGGAATACATGAGGAACACCTGATGGAAATACCTTTATTTCCACAGCAGCTTCGTGTGTCTGATTGATCCCCATGGCATCACTTTCCACATGTAGTGGGCAGGCATTGTTACCACTATTTAATAAATGAGGAGCCAACAGAGGCTTAGGAGAGGAGTTGCCTGATGCCCCATGATTGGTGGCAGAGCCAGGATCAGCAGTGGGGCAGTGGGGCAGGGAGGGGACCTGGCCAGGCAGAGACTGGATGAGACCTGGGGTAAGTAGTGGCAGGGACCCAGTCAGAGCAGAAAATGAGGGTTAGAACTTACTTTGAGATTTGGATTGGACAAGTAAATTCCCAAGAAAGAGAGAGGCTTGGAGGCTAGTGAAGAACTCTGGAGTAAATTGAGGGGAGTGCCAGTAAGGGACGTGGAGTACTTATGACGGGTCAGACACTTATCTGTATCTCTCCTGTCTGAACAAATCCTTACAGGATCCCCAGGAGACAGGTTATCTCCACTCTGCAAACTGGAAAACAGACCCAGAGAGGTTCAGTTATGTGACCAAGACCATCCAGCTAAGAAGCTAAGCATTCTGAACTGGAGGCCAGTGACTCTGACTCCCAAGCTCTAGATCTCTTCACTGCTGTGTTCCCTTTGGGAAAGGCTGGTGATGCGGGGAGGGGCTTATTGCACCCTGGTGTTTGGTTGGGAGTGGTCAGATTGGTGGGTTGGGATTGGTGGGTTCGGGGTGCAAGGCAGCCGGATCTGGGACTCCCGTGCTTGTGACTGGGGCTTACAAAGAGTTAACCCGCCTCCCTCCTCCTCTGGCCTCCTCCTCCTGCTCTTCCTGGTGCGCTGTTGCAACACCGCCTCACTCTGCCTCACAGTTCTCCTCCCACCTCCTCTCTCCTCCTCTCTACTTTAATTTTCTCAGAATTCTCTGCACCCGGGCTCCAGTTCTAGCCTTTGGGGTTCAAGATCACTGAGACCGGGCCGTGGTCTCTATGCCCGAGTCTCAACCCTCAACTGTCATCCCAAGACACTTGTGACGTCCTGGACCGACCGAGACGAGACTCGGGGAGCCTCCTGCGCTGCCACTACCTCACTGCCCTGAGCCCAAATGGGGGAGTAAGAGGCCATAGGTGTCTGGCATGGGCCTCCCCATCGTGCCTGACCTGCTGCTGCCACTGGTGAGACCAGGGAGAAAGGAAAGAGTGGGCTGGTGGCTGAGGCCCTGCCCGGCCGGCGTGGGCACTATCCGGGAGGGGGCTGAGCCTCTCCTGCCCCGGCCTGGCTCTGGCGCCAGCCTCAGGCCGGCAGGTCCTAACGTCAGCCGCTGCTAGTGTGGGGTTCCCCATTCATCCGCCTCTTGGAGTAGGGGCTGCGCTGAGGCAGGGAAACTGGAGAAGTTCGAAAGGGAGAGAGTAAAAGGAAGCCCTGGCCCCTGACAGCGTGGGAGTTTGCCGGAGCCGCGGGAATGAGGGGCAGGTGATAGGTCCAGGGTGGGGCAGATTTGGCGGGGAAAGGAAAGGAGTGGGAGTAGGAAGGTTAGTGCTCCGGGAGCCCAGACGGTTCTGAATTCTGTCCCTCTGGTCAGCTGGCTGGCCTGGAGTGTGTCAGGCTGTGGGGAGGCCAGGTTGCCTGTGGAGCCTGGCTCAGCACACCGCCTGTAGGGCAGGATTAAGGCGGCTGAAGTGGGGAGAGTGAGTCCAGGAGCGACGCGTTAGTGTGGTGGGTTTGGGATGCTCGTGGGGGGAGGTTTTTGAGAATGGGCTGGGACACCGGATGGGGCAGGGCAACCCAGTGGACAGCGCCCCAGTGTCCCGGCCTCTCACCTGGGGACATTCCTGACCCTTCTGCCTGCTGGTAGGCAGGTGGCTTCTGTGGGACTGACTCTTCCCAGGGAGTTAGCACTACCCCCACCTGGAAAGTGTCCTCGGGCCTGTCCGCCAGCCTCCCCTCCCCCACCCCCGCTTCCCACAGACCTAAACAACAATCCCTTGGTTTCTGATTCTACAGTTCAGTTTGGGGAAGTTGGTAGAAAGTTGTTTCGTCACTGGAAAATGTCCCTTTCTCTGACCTCGGCCTTGTTTCAATGTATCCTTGATCACTCTCCATGTCTTGGTCGGCGAATCATCCCGTTCAGTCGCCCTGGGCCCATCAAGTCGGGCAGATTTTCCCTGCCCTGCTGTGGCTTTGCCCTGCCCGGCCCCCCGAAAGCTGTGCCTACCTCCTCTCTCTTACGCTCTTCCTCTCCCACCATTCCTTTCTTTCCAACAATCTCCGTACACTCTCCTCAGACTTCCAAGAGCCTCTTTTTTGAAATCTTTTCTTTCTAGTCCCTTTGCACCTCCTCTCTGCTCCGCTCTGGTCCCACGTTTCCAGCCCCAGGTCCCCAAGCAGCACGTCTCCGTCAGGGTCTGACTCTTTTCCTTCTCCCTCCTCCTGCCTCCTTAGTTTCACCCCCTCTTCTCTTCTCCCTACTGTCCTTCCCCCAGGGTCTCCCCACCAGACAGCTACCCTGACATCCTGCTTCTGTTTTCTGTTTGGGGTGGCCCTGGCTCTCTCACGTACCAGCGGCATGAGTAACAGCAGGTTTATAACCTAACCTTCCATGCTTTCGTTTCTTTATCTCCAAAATGGGTGTCATAGTCATGACCTCATACTGTTCTGAAAATTGACTAGACTGATACATGTTAAGTGTTGAATTGATTTATTAAGTGCGTGCTCTGGGCTAGACACTGTGATAAGTGCTGGGATTACAGCAGAGAACAAAATCCCTGCTCATAGCTTTGTCCACTGGGGGAATAGGTTGTAGCAAATAGAAAGCACTCAATAAGGTTGTATGTTGCTCTTATTAGTAGTAATTACTCAGTGGCTGCCTGTCTGGAAAACAGAGGCTAAAGGTAGCAGGAACAGGTAAAGGAAAGTGCCTGGGGCCTAGGTGCTTCAGCCCAGGTGAGGTTATGAATCCTAAGGGACAGAAGCCTGGTCTGGAGTTGGGTGAAAGGGGAAACCAAGAGAGTGCAATATCGTTCTGAATTTCTCACCATTCACTGGGCAATGCAGAGCTCACAGTGTGTGTGTACGTGTGTGTGTGCAGGCACGTGTGTGTGTGTGTGTGTGTGTGCATGAGGTGGGGTAGGGGAGTAGAAAAGAATGATACAGGAAAGAGTGTGGCAAAGCAAACAGGATTTGCTGCTCTCAAAGAGCTTACAGCCTAGGAACCAAGACAGCTTACAGTGAAAAATGATTTCAGAGCAGTCCCGAGGAACATGCATTGTGATGCGGTGTCCTGAGCACCAACGGAAGGAGGAAGAACTGGGGAAGGAGATGGGCCTTAGACCACGGCCCTGCCTTGCTTAGCAGGTCTCAGCTCCTGTGCTCAGTGTCCCAAAATTCAGGAGCTTCCCCAGGCTGCTTCGGTGTCCTTCGCTGTGCAACTGGAGTGTTCCCTGTGTAGATCTCAGGGCCTACGACTGACTGTCTTTGACCCAACCGAGAGCTCTTTTTTGTTTGTTTGTTTTGAGACGGAGTCTTGCTCTTGTTGCCCGAGTGGGAGTGCAATGGCGTGATCTTGGCTCACCGCAACCTCCACCTCCAAGGTTCAAGCAATTCTCCTGCCTCAGCCTCCCTAGTAGCTGGGATTATAGGCCTGCGCCACCATGCCCGGCTAATTTTGTATTTTTTTTTTAGCAGAGACGGGGTTTCACCATGTTGCTCAGGCTGGTTTCGAATTCCTGACTTCGGGTGATCCACCCGTCTCGGCCTCCCAAAGTGCTGGCCGAGAGCTCTCGAGAGCATGAGCTGTGTATTACCCACCTCAGCCTCCCTAGCACCCATACAAGACCTGTCACATAAACTACACCCCTTAACTATTTGCTGAGTGAATTAAGGAACAAGGGATGGGTCAGATGGGATGATGGAGGGAAAGCCTCATAGAAAAGTGGATATGATACTGACCTCTGAAGTCACTGCCTGTCAGGGTAGCTAGAAAGGAGGGAGGCAGAGTCAGAGGCTGATGTAAGAAAGAGGAGAGCAATGTAAAGATGGGATTTTGTGTTGATGGGCAGGGTGGCAGGAAGCCAGACACCTTGGTGGGAGTGGAAGGACCATGTTGAGAAACACTAAGAAATGAGGATGGGAACATTAGAAGGAGTGGGGGAGAGGATGGAGGAAGAATGTTGCATGTGGTCCCAGGTGAAGGAATTCATTCATTCATTTATTCAGAAGCTGTTCTGATACATGTTAAGTGTTCATTTGATTTATTAAGTGTATACTCTGGGCTAGACACTGTGATAGGTGCTGGGATTACAGCAGAGAACAAAATCCCTGCTCATAGCTTTGACAGTCCATCAGGGGAATAGGCTGCAGCAAATAAAAAGCACTCAATAAACTCCAAGATCTTGACATTAAATAAAGTTTGTATATTGCTCTGATTAGTAGTAATTACTGGGTGGCTGCCTGTCTGGAAAATAGAGGGTAAAGGTAGCCTGAACAGGTAAAGGGAAGTGCCTGGGGCCTGGGGTGCTTCAGCCCAGATGGGCTTATGTCCCCAGGGGACACTCTGTGCCTGGAGCGCGATTAGGAGTGAGGCATCTCAGACGGGTGCTGTGGCTCATGCCTATAATTCCAGCACTTCAGGAGGCCGAGGCGTATGGATTGCTTGAGTCCAGGAGTTTGAGACCAACCTGGACAACACAGCAAAACCCCATCTCTACAAAAAATACAGAGATGAGCAGGGCATGGAGGGGCATGCTTGTCGTCCCAGCTACTCGGGAGACTGAGCTGGGAGGATCACTTGGGCCCAGGAGGTGGAGGTTGTAGTGAGCCCTGAACGCACCACTGCATTCCATCCTGGTGGTGGAGGTTGCAGTGAGCTCTATGATTGTGCAATTGCACTTCACCCTGGGTGACAGAGTGAGACCCTGTTTCAAAAAAAAAAAAAAGTGTCAAAAAAGAAGTGAGACATCTCTGGAAGTGCTCATTCGGATCATTTCCATGACCATGGAAATGGTGTTTGGAGCCAGGGCCCTGGTGATGGAGAGAAGTTCACACACTTGTGCATGCAAGTTAAAGCCTGAACGTACTGGTGCCCAGTGGGCATGATGGCTCATGCCTATAATCCCAGCACTTTGGGAGGCTGAGGTGGGCAGATCACGAGGTCAGGAGTTCAAGACCAGCCTGGCCAAGACCGTGAAACCCCGTCTTTACTAAAAACATAAAAATGAGCCGAGCATAGTGGCAGGAGCCTGTAATCCCAGCTACTCAGATGACTGAGGCAGGAGAATCGCTTGAACCAGGGCAGCAAAGGTTGCAGTGAGCAGAGATCGAGCCACTGCATTCCAGCCTGGGTGACAGAGTGAGACTCCATCTCAAATAAAAAAAGACTGAACGAAGATAAGGAAGTGTGTAGGGTGAATGGGAGCAGGAGAGAGGCTGGGAGACAGCTTCAACAACCCAGGTGTGAGGCAACCCAGGGCTGCGGAGAGGACTGAGAGGTCACAGAGGGAGGCCTGGCAAGATGAACTGACACATGGGATGGCAGAGAGGATAGGGACGGGGACCTGGGGAGAGAGCGTGGCAAGGTCTCAGCGTTTGTCCGGGAAGTCGATGGTGTGACATTTGTCTAGGTGAGGAGATGGATGAATTCCATCTGGGGCATGTTAAGAGTCAGGGGAATGGTCACGTGGAAGTGTATACCTACCGAGCTAGAGCAGAGGTGCTCAAAGTTCTTTGTATCATTCAGACGCACTGTATTCACTCATCAGTGCCTCTCAAGAGGAGGGGAGCGCAGCAGACTCTTCAGTATGGGTGTGTGTGCTTGTGTGTGGGGAGGTGGGGGAATGGTATGAAAACTCTCCCCTGGATATAAATACATTCCTACCAGGGTGCTGTCTCCTCACCTCCCTCTTTGGGGATCACTGGCTTCCACCAGAGTGGAAGACAGATGTGTCATTAGATCGATCAGTTGATCCATATTTATCTGCTCCCAGTCTGGAGGCCTGGTTCTGGGAGCTGAAAGGACACCAGGGGAGGATAAGATACTTTCTGACCAAGACTCTCTTTGATCTCTCATCTTACAAGGTTCGTGGTCACTTTGGGGAGATCATATCTGTCACCCAACATAACCATATTATGATAAGAACCAAAAGTAGATAGGGTCACTTCACATGATTCAAGTTCACAGGGGCTGAGGGTCTAAGGAGCTGGGGTGGAGGAAACAGACATCATCAGTGGAGGCTTCATGGAAGGGAGATGGGATCTCTACTGGGCCCTCGGAGGAGAAGCTGCCATGACCTCCGCCAAGCTCTTGACATTAAATGAACAGACATGTGAATGCAGGGGAAAGGAAGACTAATTAAGTCCCTGCAAGGTGGCTGGATCAGGGTCAGACCACAAGGTAGATCTCAGCTTCGCCTCCCCACTCTGCAGCCCCAGCACAGGAAGTCACACTTTAAAGCCTCCCTTGGCGGAAATTGCGGGGGAGTTGGAGGGGTGTTGGGCCACCCCCTCAACTGTCTCTCCACAGGTACCCCAGCTTCCTGCCCTTCCCCTGCTCTAGGCTGGAGTCTGGGCCTGCAGAGCTCACCTCCTGTTCCTGCTGTTTTGCTTCACTTATGCAGCTGCTGAGGACTGGGCTCACTGGGCCAGCTGATGCCAGCAGTGGTGCACACCTGGGGGGAGTCTGAGGGCCCTGGCTCCTAGAGGTCAGGGAGGGCTGACCTGGAGCATGCTGGGGGCCAGGGGAAGCCTGGGAAGCAGGGCCAGTTCTTCCATCTGGCATCACTTCTTGCCTGCTCCCTTATTCCTGGAAGTGGGTGCTCAGGGCTCTGGAGCTTTTCCTGCGCTGCCAGTGGGCTCGGGGAGGGGCTGTGGAGACTCAGAACTGGCCTTATTTCCTAGGGATTGTCTGGGGACCCCAGGGAGGCCCCCAAACCCGGCACAACTGGCCAGAACCAGCCTGGCTGTGGGAATGTGGTGAACCCAGGGTGGGAGGGCAGCCTTGGCCTGCTTCCTACTGGGACTGGGGAGAGTCAGGGGCTGGAGTGAGAGCCATTGAACGGGTTTAGCTGTTGGAGACTTGCTGAACTGGTAGAAGGAGGGGGCGGGGCCTCAGCTAAAGGATGCTGAGGGGCAAGGAGGAGCCAAGTGGTCCTCAGGGAGGGGAGGGCACTGACCTGATGGGTGGAAGCCAGGGTCAAGGGAGACTTCCCTCTGGGATGGAACGGGGAGAGGGAGGCATTTCCCGGAACAAGTGGGCCAAGTGGGATAGGGGTCTGTGGCCTGGGTCTTCGAATGGGGAGGGGTTGAAAGGGGGTTGAGTGGGGATGGGAAGGAGGGACTGGGTCATAGGAAGAAGGGATTGATGAAGTCCCATGCGCAGGCTGGTGCCTTCTGCTTTTCTGCTGACTCACGACCCTGAGGAGCTGGGGAAGCTGCTAGTTCCCTCTCCCGCTCCCTAGATCTCCCTCCCTCTGGCCTGAGTCACTGGGGCGGAGTTGCTGGGAAAAGATTTCCCTTTCCCGGATCTGATTTAACCCCCAGAGTACTGGAATGAAAAGAGAACACGTGGCCTGAGAAAGCCTCTCTCCCTCTCTCCCTGCCTCCAGGGAGGCTCATCCCCCACTGACCAGAGGTCCCTGTAAAGCTTCCTTCAAGGCTGTCTGGGTCTGGCGTCCCCCAGTTCTTCATCCTGACTCTGTCTCTGCCTGTTGACTCTGCCTCGAGCCCCCTGGATGGGATCCAAAGTGCCTGTGACCTTAGATGCCCCAATGTCTTCTTCGGGGAAAGGAACCACACTTTCAGGATTGGGAAGTTCTTCCCATCACCACCCCAGGCCCTTCCTGTTGCCCTGGAAGCCCCAGTCCTATTTCAGGAGAGGTGGCACGGTGTTGGCTGGCGTGGGCTGGGAAAGGTTGCTGTCCTCTGAGCGGGGGTGCACACCTCCGCCCGCCAGGGCTAGGGCTCTGCCCTGTTTGTTCTGTTTGGCTTTGCATGTTTGCGGCTGAGGCTTGGGCTTCCGGGCCTGCGCAGCTGCAGCTGCAGCGTCTCCCGGTGGCTGACTCAGGGTGTGACTGGCCTCCTGCTCGGAAATGTGGAGCCAGAGAGGCTGGGCAGCTGTGGGCTGCCTGGCCTTCCTTCCCTGGCCTGGGGTTTCTGTGACCTGGTGAGTCCTTTGCTCCCCAGTGTTTAATAGACGTTGAGGACACCCTCTTATCTTTACATAAAGTGGCTCTTATAGCAGAGAAAAACAAATCGAAGCCCAGGGAAAACCGGAAATGAAACTGGCAGAGATCAAAGTCCCAGGCTGGAGCTAAATATTCACTCCTGGCTTTGCTTTCCTGGCACAGATGCCAGAACAGGGCAAGCCGTTTAGCTGCTGTGGGGTTGGCCTGAGGCTGTAAAGCATACCTTCCAGAACGCCATGGCATGCAGGGGGCTCCGAGACCCCCCAGCACGCCCTCAGCTCTGACCTGACTGTCATCCAAGCTGGGCCACCAGCCTTGGCCATCTCTATTTGCCTGTGACTTGTCCACCTTTGCCTACTCCTGCCCCGGTCTCAGCTTCGTCTCCCATCTACCCATCCAGGACCCACGACCTTTCCCTTTTACTCCCCTCCCCATTTGTCCTTGCCAACCCTGGGTGTTTGTGTAGATTATGAGGCAGAGGGGTTGGGCCAGGGAATGCGAGGGCAGGAGGCCGAATAAGGTTTGATACAAACGTGTAAATAAACTGCCTTCTGCTTCTGCCCACTCCCCAAGAGTGGTGCTCACAGGAGCATCGCTTGCCCCCACCAGCGCTGACTTTTCGGAAAGCTTTTTATGGTGTGACACACTCCCGGGATGTGCACAGATCCTCACTGATTACCTCTGTGAATGTTCACAAAGCAATCCCACTGTGAACCCAGCACCCAGATGGAGAAACACTGCTCGAATCTTTAGGGCTGCTTATTGGAAGAAAGGGCCAACAAGCCCTGAAGTAACCTGCCAATTCCCAATCAAAAACACATCCTTTCAATGTCTGCCCCGTGTCCAGCACTGTTAGCAGCTGCAGGGGATTTCACAGTGAGGATAAAATACAGTGCTGTAATCCTAGCACTGTGGGAGGTCAAGGTGGGAGGATCACTTGAGCCCAGGATTTTGAGACCAGCCTGAGCAACATAACAAGACCTTGACTCTACTAAAAATCAAAAAAATTAGTTGGGCATGGTGGTGCATGCCTGCAGTCCCAGCTACTCAGGAGGCTAAGGTGGGAGGACCGCTTGAGCGTGGGTGGTGGAGGCTACAGTGACTGCATCACAGCATTCCAGCCTGAGCAACAGAACAAGATCCTGTCTCAAAAGAAAAAAAAAAAAATACAGCTTAGCTCAGGGGCCTACTAGCTTCAAGTTGAGGGAACAAAAATGAACACATAGGGCAACCAGAGAGCAATGAAGCATCAGATTATATGGTCCCAACTGTGTAAGTTTCCAGGAAGAACTCTCAGCTTTGTGAGTGGGGTGGCCTGGGGGGAATGTTTCATGGAGGAAGGACTTGAGCTGGGCAGGTTTTAGATCTGTTGCCCCTAAGCTTCCCTCGCTCCCTCTCCTGATGGTGTCTCCTCTATCTGATTCTTCCCCAGGTGCTCCTGGTGCTGTTGGTGGGAATATACCCCTCAGGGGTTATTGGACTGGTCCCTCGCCTCGGGGACAAGGAGAAGAGAGAGAGTGCGTGTCCCCAAGGAAAATATATCCACCCTCAAAATAATTCTGTTTGCTGCACCAAATGCCACAAAGGTAGGAGAAAGTGGAAACGGGGAACGTCCTCAGGTCTGGGGCGCCGCTGCTTCTGCTTCTTTCAGACGTTCTTCCCTAACTTTGCTTCCTCTCCTGGGCTGGGATTTTCTCTCTCTCTCCTCTCCTAGGGACTTCAGGGTGGAGCGAGGAGAACTATATGGGGTAGTGCTGGAAGGAACTTAAGAGAGTGAGTTCCCAGCAGGAAGGGTTCTGCTGTCGTCCCTAGCACGGGGCTCCTTCCCTGAGCTCTCACCCGCACCCTCACTCTGCCGCCCCATTCACAGGAACCTACTTGTACAACGACTGTCCAGGCCCCGGGCAGGACACGGACTGCAGGGAGTGTGAGAGCGGCTCTTTCACCGCTTCAGAGAACCACCTCAGACACTGCCTCAGTTGCTCCAAATGCCGAGAGGGTGAGTGTGCACAGGCTGGAGAGTCAGGTGGGTCTTGAGCGGTGTGTGCCTGCCTGTCTGTGTGCGGGCAGGTGGGTGTGGGCGTGTGTGTCGGTGGGACACTGCATGGGTGTGAGTGTGTGTTAAGAGACAGACACACACTTACGGGCATGTCAGGAAGGGGATGCATGGACAGGGGATGCAGGGCTCACACCCCATCTCCTCCCCGCCCCAGAAGTGGGCCAGGTGGAGATCTCTCCTTGCACAGTGGACCGGGACACCGAGTGTGGCTGTGGGAAGAACCAGTACCGGCATTATTTTAATGAAAACTTTTTCCAGTGTGTCAACTGCAGCCTCTGCCTCAATGGCACCATACATATCACCTGTGAGTGCAGCTGTCCCCATCCCAAGCCCACTCCCCACCCCAGGGACTGGCCCCTTTCTTATGCAGTGGCACTTCCTTTTCTTCCCCCTCCCGTAGTCTGTGGGTCTGACAACCAGCTCCTCTCGGCCGCCCCCACCCTGTCCCTCATCACTTCCTCTGTCCTGTGGGGTGGGGGTGCAAGGCGCTCCTCCTTTAGCTGTGCGGCACTTCTCCTTACAGGCCAGGAGAAACAGAACACCGTGTGCAACTGCCATGCAGGCTTCTTTCTAAGTGAAAACAAGTGTGTCTCCTGTAGTAAGTGAGTATCTCTGTGAGCTGCTGGGCACTGGATGGTAGCATGGGTTGGGATGGTGACTGTGGGTGGAGCCACTAGCAGGGAACAGATGCCAGGATGCCCCAGAGTGCTCAAGCTCCTACTGGCTGAGTGGAAGACACTTCGTTAAGACACCAGGCAGTCCTTTCCCTTGCTCTTCAACTCTTAAGAAGTCTTTGAGGATAGAAGATCATGCCCTAAGGACTTGTAGACCTTCCAACTCAGATATGTAGATTCTTGGGCCATAGGTTCTACCATTAGTTCATTGATTCCAGGACATACACTCACAGCTCTGAAATCAGACTGCATCTTCCTATAACTGATGATTCATCATGGTTTAATTGGCAACTTTGTGTGTGTCTGGGTGGTAACGTAAAGAAAGGCACCCTTTATTCTTGATGGCATCTTCGGTTTGGTGCAATATGGTATTTCCTCCTTAGTCACTTTGTCCAGGCCTCCTCACTCCTGGCTCTCCAGAGCCTGTTCTTGTCACTCGCTTGCAAAGAATAAATTCTGAGGGCTTTCAGAGTTTGAACCACAGCATAGACACTGGCTGTGTGACCTTGGGCAAGTTTCTTAACATCTCTGAGCCTGACTTTTGTTTTCTTGTTTTTGAGACAGGGTTTCACTCTGTCACCCAGGCTGGAGTGCAGTGGTGCAACCATGGCTCAGCCTTCACCTCCAGGGCTCCAGTCATCCTCTTGCCTCAATCTCCTGAGTAGCTGGGACTACAGGCGTGTATCACTATGCTGAGCTAATTTTTTATTTTTTGTAGAGACAGGGTCCTACCATGTTGCCCAGACTGGCCTTGGACTCCTGGGCTCAACTGATCCTTTGCCTCAACCTCCCAAAGTGCTAGGATTACAGGCATGAGCCACCATGTCTGGCCTGGGCCTTACCTTTCTTATAATTTAAAGTAAGCATAATGACATGCATTTGGTGAATTTGTGAGCAGTAAAAACAAACAAACAAACGAAACCTACAACATGTCTGACACAAAGCTATTTATTTTCCATTAATCTTCGTCTCTTCTTTTTTTTTTCTTTTTTCTGAGACGGAGTCCCACTCTTTTACCCAGGCTGGAGTGCAGTGGCACGATCTCGGCGCACTTCAACTTCTGCCTCCCAGGTTCAAGCGAGTCTTCTGCCTCAGCCTCCCCAGTACCTGGGATTATAGGCACGCGCCACCATGCCCAGCTAATTTTTGTGTTTTTAATAGAAACAGGGTTTCACCATGTTGGCCAGGCTGGTCTCAAACTCCTGACCTCAGGTGATCCACCTGCCTCTGCGTCCCAAAGTGCTGGGATTACAGGCATGGGCTAAAGTGCCTCTTCCTGTTTTCAGCTTCCTGCTGGGAACTCTCTCAAGTTCCTTCCAGCACCACCCCATATAGTTCTCAACGCTCCACACTGTCCAGTGACAACACGCCCAATATGGAAGGTCTACTGGTCCTACAGGATGCTCTCTGGCTGCCCCAGTGACATGTATTTTAAATTTTTCACATGCATGTTTGGCCCCCCTCCCTGAAGTCATGTATTGTAATTAGCAGTGTCATTTAAGAAAAAGCCCTTTGGCCTAGCATGGTGGCTTACGCCTGTAATCCTAGCACTTTGGGAAGCCGAGGTGGGCGGATCACCTGAGGTCACCAGTTCAAGACCATCCTGACCAATATGGAGAAACCTCATCTCTACTAAAAATACAAAATTATCCAGGTGTGGTGGCACATGCCTGTAATCCCAGCCACTCGGGAGGCTGAGGCAGGAGAATTGCTTGAACCTGGTGACCGGAGATCGCACCATTGCACTCCAGCCTGGGCAACAAAATCGAAACTCTGTTTCAAAAAAAAAAAAAGAAAAGAAAAGAGAAGAGAAGAGAAGAGAAGAGAAGAGAAGAAAAGAAAAGAAAAGAAAAGAAAAGAAAAGAAAAGAAAAGAAAAGAAAAGAAAAGGCCCTTTAACCTCTCTTTGCCAAAGGATTCTCATCAACAAAACAGTGATGAAACAGCAATCCCAAGCTAGCTAGTTACCCTCTCAAGCACTTATTAAATCAGGTGTAATGATTTTTCTTAATCCTCAAGCCTGAGAGGGGGATGATCCCTGTGGTAATGAGGAAACCGAGGCTTGGTGGTTAATGGCTTGCCTAGATTCGTGCTGCCAGCCAAGGAATGGACTGGAATTTACACCCTGACCCTGGCTGCTTTTCACATTTTCTACACAGCCTTTTCAAGATCCCTGCCAATTCTAAAATTAAATGATTTATGATCAACTATGTTTCATTCTTCTGCATCAGTTCCCAAAACAAATTGTATCAAGAGACAGCAAAAATATTTGTAAAGAAAGGATGTCCAGCAGTCTGTGTTGTCGTTTTTCTGTGCTCCTCCAATGGTAGGGCCTCTATTCACCAGTGCCGCCTCTTCTTTTAGCTGTAAGAAAGACCTGGACTGCGCGAAGTTGTGCCTACCCCCGAGTGAGAATGTTAAGCGCCCTGAGGACCCAGGTGAGGAGAAGTGTCCCGGTACCCTTCTCACCTGCCCTCTCTTTCTCCTTACTCCACACATCCATCCATCCCACCCATCCACCTACCCCTGTGACCTCCCTCTGCCCCTTCCTCTGACCGCCACCTGCTTTGTCTCCAGGCACCACAGTGCTGTTGCCCCTGGTCATCTTCTTTGGTCTTTGCCTTTTATCCCTTCTCTTCATTGGTTTAATGTATCGTTATCAACGGTGGAAGCCCAAGCTCTACTCCATTGGTGAGTGGGCTTTGGGAGGGAGAGGGAGCTGGTGGGGGTGAGGGAGGAGGTGGGTGGATTCGATGGACAGGTGTGGAGGGAGGTGAGGAGTGTCCCCTCAGTTCACACCGCTGGGGACTCTGGGCAGGAGGTGGCCCTGGATGGCTGGGGAGAGGTCGAGCTGCATCAGTAGCTCTCTTGTCCCTGGGGCCACATAAGCCCTGAGGCATGTCACCACAATTCCCCACTGCTAGCTGAGTCCAGGGTGCCAGGGCTGAGAGAGGAAGTGAAATTTATGACGCTTTGTTTCTTTTTTCTCAGTTTGTGGGAAATCAACACCTAAAAGAGAGGTGAGATGAAATCAGGGAGCTACTCCCAGATGTCCCTGACTATTCCTTATAAGTGCCTATTCAGCTCCCCTGGAATCATCCTTCACCTCCCGGGGGCTCCCCTCATTCCCTCTAAGTCCCACTCTCCCATCCAGAATAAAAAGGGGAGGGGTGGGGGCTGGTTTTTGCTCCCCCACTAATGCTGCCCCGCCTTCTCTCTTTCAGGGGGAGTTTGAAGGAACTACTTCTAAGCCCCTGGCCCCAACCCCAAGCTTCAGTCCCACTCCAGACTGCATCTCCACCGTGGGCTTCAGTCCCATGCCCAATTCCATCTTCACCTCCAGCTCCATCTATACCCCTGGTGACTGTCCCAACTTCGCGGCTCCCCACAGAGAGGTGGCACCACCTTACCAGGGTGCTGACCCCATCTTCGCCCCAGCCCTCCCCTCTGCCCCCATCCCCACCCCGCTTCAGAAGTGGGAGGACAGCGCTCACAAGCCACAGAGCGTAGACAGTGAGTTTCTCCTGCGGCTGGAGATGGAGGTGGGGGATGGGGAGATTGGCGGGGGAGAGATGGGACGGTCACGGGCTGCGCTCCCAAAGAATACTGGAAAAGGCGGAGGGCGCGGGGTGCGGGCGGGGTCTGGGGTTGCCACCCACCCGAGGCTCACCAGCCCGCGTCCCCGCAGCCGACGACCCCGCAACGCTGTACGCTGTGGTGGACGGTGTGCCCCCGCTGCGCTGGAAGGAGTTTGTGCGGCGCCTAGGGCTGAGCGACCACGAGATCGAGCGGCTGGAGCTGCAGAACGGGCGCTGCCTGCGAGAAGCGCACTACAGCATGCTGGCGGCCTGGAGGCGGCGCACGCCGCGGCGCGAGGCCACGCTGGAGCTGCTGGGCCGCGTGCTCCGCGACATGGACCTGCTGGGCTGCCTGGAGGACATCGAGGAGGCGCTGTGCGGCCCCGACACCCTCCCGCCCGCTCCCGATCTTCTCCGATGAGGCTGCGCCCCTGTGGGCAGCTGAAAGGACGGTCGCTGCGAAACCCCCTTCCGACCCGCCTTTTTTCTGGAGAGGAGGGGTGCTGGAGGAGCAGGCAGGAGCTGGCAGCCGCCTACTTGGTGCTACCCTCTAGATGTACATAGCTTTTCTCAGCTGTCTGAGCGTCGCCGACGGTCAGCGCTGTGCGCTGCATGCGTGGAGAGAGGTGTGCCGCGGGCTCAAGAGCCCCGGAGAGGGTGGGCGTGCCAAGAGGCTGAGTGGGTAGTTTCGGGAATGAGGGGTGCTATGCCTCATGTCTGTTTTGGGTGTTCTCACCAGCAAGACTGCTCGGGGACCCCTGGTTTCTCCCTGAGCCTTTTTCGTACATAAGCAGTCTTTTTTTTTTTTTAAGCAATCATGTTACACTAATAGAAACTTGGCGCTCCTGTACCCTCCGCCTAGACAAGCACAGAGCAGGATGAACTGTCCCAAGGCAGGGGTGAGCACAGAACAATGGGGCCTTCAGTTGGAGCTGTGGACTTTTGTAAATGCACTAAAACTCAGAAATTAAAGCTCTGTTCTTGGAGAGAATGGTCTGTCTGGATGGGAGGCGGAGCAGAGGCCCAGATCCTGAGGGGTGAGCTGGGAAAAGTCCTGCACTAGGGCCAGGTAGCCCACCACCGCCATGCCAACTGACAGGGGAGCAGCAGGTTCTCTTTCTGTCCTCCCTTATCTGTTGCCCAAGTTGGAGTGCAGCAGTGCCACCAAAGCTCACTGCAGCCTTCAACTCTTGGACTCATGGGATCCTCCCACCTCAGCCTCCACACATAGGCGCACCACCACACTGGGCTAATTTTAAAAAAATTTTTTTGTAAAGACAGGATTTCCCTATATTGCCCAGGCAGGTCGGGAATTCCTGGGTTCAAGGGATCCTCCACCTCGGCCTCCCAAAGCTCTGGGCTTATAGTCAGGCATGCCCAGCCAGGGCAGCCATTTTTATGTACAAGGGGTCAAGTTTCTGTGGGGCTCAGGTGCACCTATGATACATAAATTTACAGTTCTTGATCTCCAAAGTCCTCAGAGCAGGAGGCAGGGTGCCTGCGCCAGGCTTCCTTTGGGAAATGTGGGCTTTGAGGTAGAGTCAGGGATGCCGGAGGGTGACCAGCATTGTGGTGAGAGATTTCCTCTGGGAGAGAGGCATGTCAAAGGTCCTCCACGTTCCTCACACCTCTCTGAAAAGACAGGAGGGGGTGTTAGGCGACAGTCAGTGGCAGTGGCGGAGGGTCAGGTGAAGAGGAAGCGGAGAGCCCTTCCTGCCTCCCTCCCTGCTCCTGTATTGCCCTCTTTCTATACTGCACCCCCCATACAGACGTCCCCGTCCGCCCCCTCCCAGGCCAGCTTCCCTCCAGCACTTACGATGTGGACAGGGGGGTGTCCAGATGAATGATGTGGGCCCCCCGCATCCTCTGCAGCTGGGCCAGAGTCAGCTTCCGTGGCCTGCTTTCCCGGGGCTCCACGGCCCCCTCAATCCTTTGGGTGGCCAGCTCCTCCCGGATCTCTCTGAGCATGTCCTCAGCCCGCAGTGGGCGCAGGGATCTGTGGCCGGCACCCAGGAAGAGAGGCCCCTCTTCCTCCTCCCCTGAGGACTCCCAGGGGCTCTCCCCGGCAGAGTCAGCATGAGTTGGGGAGGAGGGAAGCTGGCTCCGAAGCCAGGCCCTGTGCAGTGTTTCCACCACCACATTCCCTGGCATGGAGGCCCCATCTTCTTCCTCAGACCAGGTTGGTGGGTCTCCCGTGGGAAGACTGCCTCCTTTTCGGATTCCTTCTGGCAGTTCGGGAGCACTTCGGCGTTGAGGAGCTTGGGAGTCGGGAGGCTGGGGACGAAGAGGGATGGCCCGGAGGTCCAGGGTGGAGAAGGTGAGGCGAGGGTCCCGCCGAAGGGCTCTTTGGCGTAGACGGCTCAGTGGGGAGCGGGACCCTGTGGGGGTGCCTGGGATCAAAGTGCCGTAGCCAGAGTCTGAGGTATCATCTGGCACAAAAGGAGCATCTTCATCCGTGTCTTCCGTCACCACCAGGTGGGGGATGATGGTTGAGAATTCAGGAGTCCTACAATTAATGGCGAAGAATCAGATGCACAGGGGTCAAGTTCAAGTCCAGGGAGTTTCCCTTGATCACTACATCCGGAAACAGCCCCTCCTCCAAACTTATTTTGGTATCATCTTTCCATCTCACTGTGATTGTTTTTCTCATCTGGCTCCCTGGATTTTAAGCTCCCAAGAGAGCACGGGCTACCTCTAAGCTGTCTCATCCACAGCACCTGGTCCAGGATCTTGTATGGAGTGGTTGGTCAAGTTTTTGCTGAGTGGTTCCTGAACTTACCTGATGTTATCCTCAGGGATCGATTCTTCTTTTCTTGTTAAGCATGCTGCTAAGCAGCGGTGTTATCCTAGATGAACCTCTCATATTCCCTGGGGATTTGGCAGCTCTGATATTCCGCAAATCCACACCCGCCTTCACTCTCGAGCCTGCTCCTCTCGGGGTGCTCCTGTGTGGCTCTAGGCTGGCTAACCCTGTAGGCTGTCGATGCCCTGCCCGCTACCCCCCAACCCAACACAACTAGTACCGACCTTCCCTACCCCGCCCAGTACTGCGTTCCTCTGTCTATTCCCAATTCCACCAAAAGTGTACTGTAATGCCATTTCTCAGCCTTACGGCTTCCTCCTCTTTCCCTCCCTGCCTGCGGCCCCCTACTCGGGGAGGCCTTGTAGTCCATGTGAGTCTTACCTCCCTTCTGCACTGTTCTGAGAGTCCTCCGGGGAAGGCGTGGAGGGCCTGGTGCTGGGGGATTCCCTGTCCTGGTCCCGATAGAGGGCCAGGAGCTCCCTCTTCTGTTGGACGTACTCCTCTTCCTTCAGCTTCTGTAGGGTGGCCTGGGAGAGGACACTTCATTATTAAGCGCTCCCATTTACTGAACTCTTGCTGTTTGCCGGACACCCTGCTAAGTGCGTTACCTATATTACCTTATTTAATCTTTACAAAACCCCATTAGCCAGATATTTTTACCCCTCCCTTACTACCAAAACACGGAGGCTCTAAGGTTAAGTAACCGCTCGAAGGGGTACTTCTTATAGTAAGAAAGTAGGGTGGTGTGGGGATTTGGTGGCACCAAACTCTGGAGCTGGTGTAGGGGTGAGTGGGGTAAACAGAATGCCCCTTTTCCTACCTGTACAGGTCTTGCTTCTCAAGCCCCCTTGGTAGACCCTTTATCAGGCCTTCCCCCTCCTTCAGGAAGCCCTCCCTGGTTGGTGGTGATGGTAGAGTAAATGTTCTGAATTGGTACTGGTTGCTCCTTCAAGAGCATCCCTCTCCTACCCCCTGGGCCTCTGCCCTGAAGCTGGGAGGAGCAGGAGGGCAGAATATGGGCAGAGGTGGGCTTTGTCCCGGGCTGAGGACTCTGCTGTCCTTCAGAGGGAGGAAAGTTCCTAGAAGGTTGAGGAGGGGATGCATTGCATCGTCTGTCTTCCTACCTCCCTCAGCGATTTCATGCAGGTACCATCAGAATGAAACAGCACCATATGGGAAATAAGTTTCAGAGATCTTTGCACATGTGGTCATTTGACACACACCATGACCCTTTGGCGTGGACAACATGAATGGTAGCCCATTTTACAGATAAGAATCCTAGACCTAGAGAGGTGAAGTGACTTGCTCAAGGCCCCACAGGTGTGGAGAAGCAGAGCTGGGACAGGGCCTTGCTTTTTGAGTCCGAGTTCAGTCACTGCAACACTTTCAAGGGCAGCCTTGAAGGGTAAAGAGTTATTGAAGGTCATTAGCTTGGGGAGGGGGAGGGGAAAGGGAGGGAAGAGAAGGCAGCAGAGCTGAGGTTGGAGGCAAAGACAAGCCCTGGCAAAAGGGAGGTACGGGTGGCTGCTGTGGGCAGCACTGATATCAGCACTTGCTGGTATGACCATATCATTGTTAAAATATTGAAGTCTTCTGTGCTAGTAAGGAAATGGCTGTTGCCTGGGCCTCATCCACTTCCCCCATCCCCATGATCTAGCAACTAGGGGTACCGTCTGACCCAGCAGAGGACCTCTAGTACAATGCTCCCTTCTGATTGGTTGATGCCCGTGCCATACTAATTGTTCTCCCCAGCTTGAGGTATATGAGGCAGCAGGGCACCTGGACTTTCCCAAAGCCTCTCAAGAAAGCCTGGGGGCAGCTGGGTCAGGACAAGAGATGAAATGGATGAACAGGGATAGGAAAATGACATCAGGGTTATATTTCCGATTCTGTTTTTTCTGGCTCTCCAGTCACTTATTCCCAAGGGAGACAGCAGTCTTATAAGATGTGGTCTGTTGGCCAGAGCAGGGGAGGGTACGTGGGGACAGGAAACCTGTCAGGGCCAGGACCTGGGGCAGGATTCCCTCTTCCCCAGGCTTTATATCCCAGCTCCATGTGAAGTAGGGAAGGAGTGAGAGAAGGGAAGGTGGAGGGGCTGGGCTGATCTGCTTGTCCTGCTGGGGTGCCGTTTTGTCCCACAGGACCCAAATTCAGGTTTGTGTTTGGGGTGCGAGGAGAGGGATGTTATGTGAAAGAAAAGAACTGGAAGGAAGCAGGGTTTCTGTAAGGCACGTCCAATGCCAGCATCTCTGCTAAACTCCTTGCCTGACCCCAGGAAGAGGTTGGAGATTGGGGGTCAGGGGAGTCCCGAGCACAGGGGGACGGGGCTGTCTGAGGTACCTCCCAGCAAGCCCAAAGCCTCTCCAGCAACCCTGGGAGGATTTTCTCAGCTTAGATAACAGGAGAGACATATAGGGGGCAGAGGGGAGGACAGGAAAGGAAAAGGAAATTGGCACTTGAGCCAGAATGTGACACCCCTACAAACCTGAGAATAGGAAGGGAGGGCCCCCAGCAGGATTCTTCTTCCTTTGTCCCTGTGGAGAGGCAACCCCTCCTTTCCCTGCTGTCTCTGGGGTGGCTCCTAGATTCACCCACTCTCCTCCCAGAACTCCCCAGTGCTGGACTAAAACCACTCTGAAAGGCACCTACTGACTTCCCCAGCAACAGATGCGAATGCATTTCCCCAGTCAGCAGCTGGCCCTACCCAGGTCCCACGGACCATCCCTTTCTTCTAGTGATGACAATGGCAAACATTTATGGAGTCCCCATACAGTGCTGGGCCTTGTGGCCAGCCACTTACGGACGTAATTGTTCTGTCTGTCCTGCGTGCACTGAAGTTCCCCAGAAGAGGTGAAATAACTTCCTGACAGCTTACGTGTCGGAGCTCAGGGGGGACTTGGGTCTCTCTTTCCGACCCTGGCTCTTAGCCTTGGCTGCCTCCTTCAGTCTCCCTGCTTTAATTTCTTGGTTGCCATCTCTGACAGCTCTTTCAATTCCTGTCACTGTTCCTTTTCCTCTTCTCAGTCCCTGGGCCTTCCCCAAGATTCAGTCTCTTCTTCCTGCAGCTCATTTTCCCTAACGGTGTGACCCATCACAGCTAGATCTGGTAGGAATAAATTTACAAGTCAACATTTCTGCCAGGGTGAGAAAACAACAGTCTGACCCCTGGGGATTGCTCTCTGAAAGGGACCAACAGAGATTCTACTGCCCTCTTCAGTTTATAAAGACTGATGGCTCTGGAGAGGATTCTCTAAGAATTTGGTGTGAGACAATAGCAGGAAAAGTAATTTCCGAGTTTCGGTTCTCTCTGCTTTGCTGAGGAAGGCAGGGAGCCTAGGTGCATATGTTGGTTATAGATCTTTACAGTTCTTTCCTGTTAGCCTGGAGTGAGACTACCGGGGGGCTGAATTGTTTTGCATAGTAAAATACTGGTATTTTTTAGTAGTCCTGGGGACTCTAGAGGGAGAAGGTGAGGGTCTGGCAATTGTTCCATGACTAAAAACCAAAAAAAAAAAAAAGAAAGAAAGTTTTGAAGGTGGGGGTGACAAAGAAAAAAGGCAGCCTGTCATTCACCCTCACTGGCTGTCCTGGGGAGTTGGGGTTCTAGGAACACGGAGGCCCTAGAACCCCAACTTTTGTCCTTGGGCTTTTGTCCTTGGGTTCCCCCTGAGCCTCTAGCCTTTAGGATATATTTTTTATTTGACTTATTTATTTATTTTTGAGACAGAGTTTCGCTCTTGTTGCCCAGGCTGGAGTGCAATGGCGCGATCTCGGCTCACCGCAACCTCCGCCTCCTGGGTTCAAGCAATTCTCCGGCCTCAGCCTCCCGAGTAGCTGGGACTACAGGCGCACGCCACCATGCCCAGCTAATTTTTGTATTTTTAGTAGAGACGGGGTTTCACCACATTGACCAGGATGGTCTCGATCTCTTGACCTCGTGATCCACCCGCCTCGGCCTCCCAAAGTGCTGGGATTACAGGCGTGAGCCACCGCGCCCGGCGACTTTTTTTTTTTTTTTTTTTTTGAGACAAGGTCTCACTCTGCAGCGCAGGTTGTAGTGCCGTTTGTAGTGCCGTGGTGCAATCATAGCTCCCTGCAGGCTCTGCCTCCCGGGCTCAAGCGATCCTCCCACCTCAGCCTCCTGAGTAGCTACCACCACACCCAGCTAATTTTTGTGTTTTTTGTAGAGACAGGGTTTTGCCGTGTTGGCCAGGCTGGATCTTAACCTTCTGGGCTCAAGCCATCTGCCCGTCTCAGCCTCTCAAAGTGCTGGGATTATAGGACTGAGCCACTGCGCCTGGCCAAGAAAATCTGATTAACCACCAGAACGGTGTCACTTGCCAGTCAGTCCAGCCTAGTGGAAAGTGGGTTTAGGCTTAGGCAGAAGTGGTGGAGAGAAGTCCCTGCCGCGTACAGGGGACTGTGAACCGCGTGGAAGCAGGGGGCAGGGCAGATGGGAGGCCACTCTCAACACAAAACCCACCTGCCTCCCCTTGGGGTTTGTCTTTATTTCTCACCTGCATTCCAGGTGTTTGTTTCTTTATTTCCCAAAGTCCCAAAGATATCTCCACTTGGGTATATCTTGGCTGCCTCAATTTCAAAGCGCTGCTGTTTAAAACTAAATATTCCTACCCTAACCCACCTCGCTGAGGAGGCAAAACTAAACAAACACGTTTTCCTTTCCCTTTCTAATGAATGCATTTCTGTCTGGGGTCCCATTGCCCGTGCGGTCTTCCTGACAGAAACTTCAGGAGGCCAGTCGTGCTCTTTGCCCCCGGGTATCTGGAGTTCCCGGGCCTGTGCCCAGTGCTGGCACCAGGCCGTCTGCCTAAGCTGAATGACAGCTTTGAATCTCCCTAGGAAGCAGGAACTGTTATTATCTGTTTTGCAGCTGAAGAAACTGAAGTTGAGGGAGGTCATATAACTTACCCAAAGTGTCACATGGCTAGGACCTGGTAGGGCCAGTGTCTGAACGTGGATTTTTCTGAATTCGGTTAGGATTTTAACCACAGTATCCCTAAGGCTCCCCTGCCTCTTCCCTCTTTAGCAAATTTCTTCTACTTTGTTTTTTGTTCTTTTTTGCAATATCTCCCTAAGGCTATGGAACTAAACCTTCAGTGTTTTTCACACCCAAACTAGCACAATAAACTTCCTGCCACCAATTTCTCCCTTCTCCAGCCCACCTAGCATCCTGCCACCTGATTTCTCGAAAACCTGATTCAAGAGGAAACGCATTGATTTCACCACATCATTCCCTTGCTCAAGAAGTCATGGCAGGACTATGCATGGTGGTTCACGCCTGTAAACCCAGCACTTTGGGAGGCCGCGGTGTGCAGATCGCTTAAGTTCAGGAGTTCAAGACCAGCCTGGGCAACATGGCAAGACCCTGTTTCTACAAAAAATGCACAAAATTAGCCAGGTGTGGTGGTGTGCACCTGTAGTCCCAGCTACTTGGGAGGCTAAGGTGGGAGAATCATCTGAGCCTGGGAAGTTGAGGCGGCAGTGAGCTGTGATCATGCCACTGCACTCTAGCCTGGGCTGTGGAGTAAGATTCTGCCCCCTGACCAAAAAAAAAAAAAAAGAATTCACAGTGGCTGTCTCTTGTCGACCCTATTCAACTCAAGCCATCCAGGCCACAGGGTGCTGCAGCTCTGAGGTTCTATAGTATCTGGCCTCTTATCATGTACTCACAAACCCTGCCCTCCAGACTTACGCAGATATGGTCATTATTCCAGAAATAAATCCAGCCCAAATGGTCCTCCTTCTGCCCATGGTCTTTCCCATCCCTAAAAGTCCAACTCAAAGACCCCTCTTTGGCCATTCCACTTCTGTAGTGGGTTGAATAGTGGTCCCCCCGAAAAGATATATCTCAGTCCTAACTTCTGAAACCCATGAATGTGGCCTGATTTCGAAAAAGCGTCTTTGCAGATTTGCAGAGATCCTAAGAACTCAAGATAAGCTCTTCCTGGATTTAGGGTGAGCTCTAAATCCAATATTTGTGTCTTTCTAAGAGAAAGGAAAGGGAGATTTGGACACAGAGACACACAGAGAGGAAGGCCAGGGGAAGACAGAGAAACAGACTGGAATTCTGTTGCCACAAGCCACGGAACACCTGGGACAACCCAGAGCTGGAAGAGGCAAGGATGGATTCTCTCCTAGAGCCTCCAGAGGAAACTCAGCTCTGCCAGCACCTTGGTTTGAAACTTCTGGCCTCCAGAACTGTGACAGAGTAAGCTTCTGATGGATTTTAGGCCACCAAGTTTGCGGGACCTAATACAGCTCCATTTGTATCTCTCTCTTCTTTTGAATTCCTCCTGCTTTTTATCTGCTCATGTCACTCCCCTACCTGACCCCTTCACTGGCCCTCTGTCATCTATAGGACAAAACTCACCTACAGGATGCCTTATCATGACATCCAGAGATGGGCATGACCTAGTGGCACTTACCCCCCAGCCTCTCCCTGCTGCGTCTGCTCTTGTACTTTATACTGTAGCAATACCAACGGGGACAGTTCTCTCACACACAGCTGTTTCACATTTCCGGCCTTTGCACTTTCTGCTCCTCCATGTGGAACGCCCTTCCCTCCCTCCCTTGACTCCCTGACATACTCCTAGGTATCCTCCCAACGGTGCCCAGACACCAGCTTCTCCATGTCCCTTCCCAACAGGCCCAGCAGACAATGCCTTGCTCCCTTCTCTGCCCTGGCTTTGTTCTACATACATCTTTCTGTTATTTATGTACTAATTACTCTAACTAGGCTGCAGCACCTGTACCTTGAGGACAGGAATGGCGGTTTATTCTCCTCTGATTCCCTAGCACCTAGCCCTAGTGCCCGCACTCAGCAAGTGCCCCATAAACGTGTGCGAATGGAGGATGACTTCTAGAAGTTAATCCTTCCAGGCTACACAAACCTTCAGGGGATGCCATGTCTTGGGCTTTCCCAGTGGATGGCACAGTAGCTGGCCAATGGCTTTTTCCATCTTCTGATGGATGGTGGAGGCTCTGCCTCCCTCTTTGGGGCTCACCAGCTGGTCCAGTCTGAACCTGAAACCACCCAGCCTCTCTCTCCTTCTCTTCCTCCCCTCTGTGCTCCCATTTCCTTCCTCCCTCCCTCCCTCCCTCCCTGCTTGCTTTCTTTTCTTTCCTTTCCTTTGCTTTTCTCTTTTCTTTTCTTTCTTTTCGAGACAGGGTCTCACTCTGTCACCCAGGCTGCCGTGCAGGGGCGCGATCTCGGCTCACTGCAACCTCCACCTCCCAGGCTCAAGTGATTCTCCTGCCTTAGCCTTCTGAGTAACCGGGACTACAGGCGTATACCACCATGCCCGGCTAATTTTTGTATTTTTGGTAGAGATGGGATTTCAGCATGTTGGCCAGGCTGGTCTCAAACTCCTGACCTCAGGTGATCCTCTCGCCTCAGCCTCCCAAAGTGCTGGGATTACAGGTGTGAGCCACCGCTGTGCTCCCATTTCTGAGCTCCGGACCCCTGCCTATGCCTCCCCCTTCCTGACTTTCCCATACCTGGGCCTGCTGGGTCTTCTCCAGCCACTGGGCCCGATCTGTAGAGCTGGGACAGTGCACAATGAGGGCGCTGGAGACGCACTGGAATTCAGTGAGGTGGATCAGCAGGAAGCTGTCTGGATGGAGGAGACAACCTTCAAGAGGCCAGCCTTTATTTGATCCCGGTCCCGACCCCTCCTTCCCCTCGCTAAAAGGAGGGAGGGGAGAAGGCTCCCTGCAGGAAGGACTTACGAGGGTCTCGCAGGGGTTGGCACACAAGCTTCTCCAGCATAAGAGGGGGTCGGATGACCTTGGCTTTGTCCGCCTTGCGTTGGGGCTTGGTCACGAGGAGCACATCAGAGAAGAGGAACAGGTACACGTCCAGCTGGGGGTGGGGACGCGGGGGAAAGAGACAGGGTCAGCTGGAGCCAGGGGCAGGGCTGGTCTGGGAGGAGGCTCAGGCGTGGTGCGCAGGCACACAGGGACACATGCAGAGCCTGAATGTGGGAGTGGGCAGGGGTGTCGCTCTGGTCCCATCTCTTGCTTTACAGGCAGGGAAAATGGCTGGCTCAGGGTCACACAAATGACTGGAGCTTAGCCAAAACCACATCCTCTTCCCAACACCCCTTTTCTCCCACTTTCCCCTGCAAGTTTCTGCCTCTTACCTTCTCCCACCGTGCCCCAGCCCCTTCACTAAGCCCACAGCACCCTCACCTTCCCTTCTCGCCCCTCCTTCACTCGCACGGGTCCTTCCAGTAGCAGCTGTCTGGTGTACTCAGGGGCAACCCCCAGCATGGGGGACATCAGGTCCAGGGTGGAGAATGGACGTAGGTTCTGAGGGACACACAGGGGAGGGGTCAGGGCACCCGGCAGGCTACCTGGACTTCCTGGCCAAGGGCGACTCCTGGTTCTGCCACCAACACCTTTCTGTCTCTATCCTTCCCCCACGGGCCAGAGGAAGCCTCCCAGTGTCTCCTTTTTACTCTGCTACCTCTACCCCTTGGGCTGTCACCACGGGGAATAATGATAGACATCCTTGTGGCACCCAAGTGCGGGGTGTTCTGGCCTGTCCAGGCCTCCTCTTCACCAGCATCCCTGGGACCTTGCTTTTTCTGCATCCCTTCCCTCTGCCCTCTCACCTTCTCCACCTCATCACTGGGTGGCTCCAGCACCTCGTAGGGCCCGATGCGTTGGGCTGCAGCCATCAAGCTCTCTTGCTCCTCGCCCTGGCGGACCTTTCCATTGATGTGTCGCAGGAATGACTCCACGGCTTCGATCTAGGTGGAGTTGGGGGTGCGGAAGTTGGGACAGCTCAGCACCTCTCCCAACCAACACCAGCCACAGCACAGCGCCACACCGTCACAGACACACTAAGAAAGAGACCCGTTTCCAGTCCCCGACTCAATCAGAGTCCTGACGCCACTGGGGCACCTACCATGGCATTCAGGGCCTCTTGGGCTCGTGCCCCGGGGCTCCTCTTGAGCACAGCATGGAGCAGCAGTGGGTACTTGGTGATGCGCTGGTGGGGCTTGATGAGCAAGTCACCTAGCATCTGCCTCCCGGAGCGCTTGTGCTTCTCACACCACTGCAGGGAAGTCGGGCAGGGCTCAGGGGTCTCCTCCTGCCCTGCCTAGTGGTGAACTTAGCTTCAGGCTCAGCTGGAGACTGGCTGGCTAAGGTGCACCCGTCCCCCTCCCCGGCACTCCCTCTCCCACCTGTACGAAGGTATGGAAGAGAGGGTTAGTTTCTTGCTGCTTTCGGGCGTAAGCCATTGTCTGTTTCACTCGGAGGCAGTACTGGACATAGGGCTGGAACCGCTGGCCAAACTGGAGAGACAGATATGGGAGGTGGCGGGGAGAAGGCCATGCATACAGGCTTTGGCTGCAGGACCCGGAGCAGGTGAAGAGAGAGCCTCACAGAGGCCCTTAGCACAGCTCATGCTGGTCCCTCCTCCCAGGATTGTTCTTGAGCCCAGGCCCCTCTCCCTGGATTCCAGGGAGGAGCTGAGGTCCCGACACAGACTTAGAGCTCTCTGAGCTCTCTCCATCCACAGAGCTACCGGGCCCTGCTGCTCTGGACTTACTCTCCCACCATCAATAATTCAGTTGGGCCGTTTACAGAACGTTGTAGATCCCGTTTTACCCGGGAATGGAGTGGCGACCTATGGATTTGCTCAGAAGCCTTGCTCCCATGGAGGGGGTGCCTAAGGCTCCCAGGAGACATGCGCCTGTCTCTCTGTACCTCTCTACCCCACTGCAACATTCTCCTGCAGGGCCCTGGCTAGGTAACATTGTAGAAGAAAGTCGGACTCCAGGCCCTCTCGCTTTCTCTTGTCACTCTTCTCCACGCCCCGGCGCCTCCTGTGGCCTTTTACATCTGCCCAAGTCATCCTAAGGGTCTCCTCACTTAGGCCCATCTGCTGCAGCCAGCTCTTGTAGTTGATGGGAGCCGAGGTTGTGACCCTTCCCTGAGACAACGGCATTTTCTTTTTTGTTTATTTTGTTTCATTTTTTGGAGACAGAGTCTTGCTCTGTCCCCCAGGCTGGAGTGCAGTGGTGCGATCTCGGCTCACTGCAACCTCCACCTCCCCGGTTCAAGCAATTCCCTGCCTCAGCCTCCTGATTAGCTGGGATTACAGGCGCCTGTCACCACACTCAGCTAATCTTTTTGTATTTTTAGGAGAGACAGAGTTTCACCATCTTGGCCAGGCTGGTCTTGAACTCCTGATCTCATGATCCACCTGCTTCAGCCTCCCAAAGTGCTGGGATTACAGGCATGAGCCACAGCACCCGGCCTGAGACAGCTGCATTTTCATTTCATAAGGGCCTCCAGAAGAACAAGGAGCCTATGGCACAGAGGTCAGTCAGACTTGTGGCATGAAGGGTGGAGGTGAGGTGATATTAGGGGTAAGGGCTGTGTCCTGTGGACCCTCAAATCACGCAGAGATTTGTGTACTGCAGGCATGCCCTACACACAGGACCCCCGAGGGCTCCCAGTTCTGCCCCATCCAGACACAGCCCTTCACAGGCCTCACCGTCAGGAAGCCACTTTGCAGGCCAACAGGGTCCAGGGGCTGGCCTGAGGCCCGAGTCTCCTCCAGGGCGGGCCCCAGCACCTCCTCCCAAAACCTCCGGTGGGTTCGAATCAGGCTGGGGATATTTCCAAACAGGGTCTCAGCTGACACCTGGAGGAGGGAGCAGGACTGACCAGCATGCCTTTGGCAGATCACCAAGGGCAGCACTGGCCAAGGAAAGGTGAGAACCCTAAGCCTGGACAGCAGGGGCGGGGGTGGAGAAGGATGAACCTGGCAGTGGGCCTGGAAGATCTCAAGGACACTGTTCTGGGAAATGGGGGGCCTGTGGCCTGCTTGGAGTCCCTAGTAACAGGGGAGTAGGGAGGACAAGGTGTCCCAAAAAATGGGGCAGTGGGAATTCAGACAGGGATGGCTGGAGGGCTCACTCCCATCCTCAGGCTCAGAGCTCAGGCTGTGCCAGGGTCCCCTCCTCAGTGCCCACTCACCTCCATCAGCAGTCCCACTCGCTGCAAGTTGAGCAGGCCGGCAGCTAGGAGCTGCAGGGAGGGAGATAGGATCTCAGGACCCCTCCTCCCTCCTCTCAGGACCCAGTGCAGCCCTTCAGTGTCAGCCCCCAGCCCCCACCAACTTCAGTATTGCCAACCTCTCTCCCTGGATCCCAGACTGGCCAAAAATCCTGCCCCTCCCTCCCCCAGTGACCTGCCCTCCAGTCTGAGAGGTTGGGGGATCATGCAGGGAAGATGGGGCCGGGGCTGGGGCCAAGGGAGGCTCACATCGGTCATGATCTTGAGCTTCCTCACGTAGATCAGCTCGGTGGTCAGGAGCTCCCACAGGGCTTCCTGTTGGTGGCACAGCTCCCGGCTCATCTCCTGGGGTAGGGAGAGTGCTGCTTCAGTTGGGGAATGATGATTAGAATGGCAGGTACCAGCTGTTAAGTGCTACTGGATCCACTTCATAGATTCTAGGTACTTTGTACATGACCATGACCTTTTCACCCTCAAACCATGCTCCAGTGTATAGGTGGCATTATCCCCACTTTACACTTGTGCCAACTGAGGCCCAGAGAACTTTACTGTCTTCACTAAGGTCTCACTAGTAAGTGGCAGAGGTGGAATCTGAACCCAGATCGAGTTTCCAGATGCTTTTTCCACATGACCCCCCTTCCCGAGGCCTTTCCCTCCTCTAGAGCAGAATCTGTGTGTGTATTCACACCGTGGGGACAGACTCACCTTGTGAGTTTCAGGCTCACCTTGTGCCCAGGCACCAGCTCCCTCCAGGACTTCTCGATGGTCAGGCTGCTGTCGCCACCCTCTCCTATCTCCCAGTGCTGCCGGTCCTCAGGCGGCAGGCGGGGCATCCCAAACATGCTGAAAGTGTGCAGCCTCACCTCCAGCTCGTGGGCCTTGCTGACTTCCTGGGGAGCCAAGAAGGGCATCAGCTCTCTGGCCACATCCTTGGCACTCAGCCACAGCGTTCCGGGAGGGCTGCGTGTGTGTACGTGTGTTTAAGTGTGTGTGCGTGTGTGTGTATGTCTGTGTGTCTGGGATGGGAGGGGGCAAGCGGCACTGAGTATGAGTGGGGGGACATGGAGGCCTAGAGGATGGAGGTCAGCCCCAGCTGGAATTCCAGGGAAAAATGCATTGCTGGAATGTGGGTAAAGAGGCACGCTTGTCTGCAGAAAGGTCCCTGAAAGGGGTGCAGAAAGGGGTCTGATCTGGGCTTCCTGACAGGAAAGAGGTCTTCTGTGGGTCTCCTGATTCAGAGTGAGGTAGGGAGGGACAGAAACAGAGGCTTCAGAGGGAACTTCAAGTGAATCAGAACAAGACTTAGAGAACCAGTGGGCTCAGGCACTGTTTTGACATTTGCCTATAAAATGGGCATTTTTGTGAAGCAGCATGGCTTTTTACAGGTTTCTTTCTTTGCTCTCTGTCTTTTTTTTGAGATGGAGTTGCATTCTTGTTGCCCAGGCTGGAGTGCAGTGGCGTAATCTTAGCTCACCCTAACCTCTACCTCCCGGGTTCAAGCAATTTTCCTGCCTCAGTCTCCTGAGTAGCTGGGATCACAGGCATGCACCACTACGCACAGCTAATTTTTGTGATTTTAGTAGAGATGGGGTTTCATCATGTTGTCCAGGCTGGTCTCAAACTCCTGAACTTAGGTAACCACCCGTCTCAGCCTCCCAAAGTGCTGGGATTACAGGCGTGAGCCTTTATGCCCGGCCCATTTTACAGGTTTCTTTGGTACCAAGTAATGTGGGCAATAGACACTCCTGACCCTCACTCACTCCATCCAGATGTGGCTCGGGAGGAGGGGTGAGGCTCACCACGGCGCTGAAGGATGGCGTGGCCCTGAGGATGGAGGGAGCATACCTGATTGTCAGTGACTTGCTAATTTGACTTGCTAATTTTCAAAAACCAAAAGCTCAGTATCAGTTGTTTATCCACGTTTAATCAAAGTGTCTCAAGTCGAAGTCCCTGATTGTAATCCATGGACCAAGGAGAAATGCATCCGTGAGACGTCCTAAGCAGAGCCATGTCTGACTGGCAGGCAGTAGCCTCCTGGACCCGTGCTCTCAGCCCCCGGGGTTTGCTGGTCATCTGTGGAGCCATCACAATCAGGGCCGTATGCGTGGGGATGGGAGGAGAGGGACCCTCTTACCTTGAGTTTGGGGGAGTGAGGCGGGCCGGCACCCATGTGGCCCCCATGCCTCTTCTCGGGCTCTGAGTCTCGAAACCTCATAGGTGACAGGCCTCGGGCCTGGCCAGAACCCCTGGCAAAGGGGACATACTGTTGGAGCCGTCGGCGACTGGGATCCTGGGAAAGAAGCAGGGGAAGTTTTGGGGCTGCCTCCCTTTCCCCAGAAACCCAGTGAGGTAGTAGGGGGCCAGGCTTGGCTCTAGATGTCGTCCCCGACCCTGGTAAGTTGCGCTGGCTCACCTCTCACCGCAAACCAGTTTGGTATGGGCTGTTCCTGCCCTGAGTCACAGCGGCCGCTGCCAGCAAGGCTAGCTGAGTGGGCAGGGGCATGACAGTCTGCCTCCCCAGGGGAGTCTGGGGCAGAAGTGGGGCCTCCTGCCAATCAGGTGCACAGGCACACACACGCCTGAGCTCTGGTGAATGTGCCCCCACTGCCTCCTGCTCTCTGTACCATGAGGTGTGCATGGACAAGGCATGGTGCACATGGCATTCTGGTCTCTCGTAATTCTCCTTGTCTGTGACCAGCCTCCCTCACACATGGGGACAAGGGCACATACATGCGCAGCCTCCTCCCCAGGTGCGTGCAGCCTGCATCCCATCCAGCTGGGAGTGGCTGCCCTTCTGTGTGAAAGGCTGAGGCCACAGCCACACGGCTCCTCCCAGGGCAGGCCTGGTCACATTCCTTCATTTGCCTGTGGCCTGAATTACCCCGTATACTTCCTAGTCTCCCTTCTCACTCACTGCCTAGGAGAGTCCCATCTCCAAGGGCGAAATTCTCATGCATCGAGGCAGGGGATATCCCAGCCAGAAGCAGAACTGTCCTCAAGGTGGAGGGGAAGCCTGCAGGCTGAGGGACACACCTGGCTTCCACACCCCTCTCCATGGTCAGGACTGGAGGAGGGTCAGGCAGGTGGAGCCAGGGGTGGAGCCAAGGTAGGCACCCTCCTGTTCCTACCCACCACTGGAGGAGCAGGGACATCCTGAACCTTTGCTCTTCTTCATCCTGACTCGGGGAGGCGCAGATGTCAGGAAGCCCTCAAATTCCCGCCAAGGAGAGGCAGGAGCCTGGGAGGTGCCAGCTCAGGGTTTGATGACCTTACCCGCAGCTCTGTGCCTGAGACCTGTCTAACAGCACTGCTCTGTGGGCCTGGTTTTTCCTGGCTCTGTGTCTCCTGCCCAGCTGTCTGGGACTGGGGTGTGACATCCCTGGAGCCTGGCCTGGCACTGCCCTCCTCTCCCCCGCAACCCAGAAAAGAAGAGTAGGGTAAGGCGCAGGAATAGCTCAACCTCTGAACCTGTAAGGGGACAGAGACTCCGCAGCCTAGGTATCCTCCCTCCTGTCCCACCAGGTCACTTTTGGGGCACAGCCTAGACTCACCGGCACAGGGCCTCCTCGGGGATAGAGGCTGCCAGCAGTGCTCTGAGCAGAGGCTCGATGCCGGCCCCCATAAGTCTCGATGCGGGAGGCCACGAGTCCTTGTAGGGGGCCCTCATTTGGAGGACCCAAGGCCTGCATTCCTTCTCTCCTGGGTCACCTCCAAAGGGCCATAACTTCAGTGTTGAGGAGAAAGGGGTCCCCTGGGGCTGCAAGAGAGGAAAGAGGAATGAAGGGCCATCCCCAGTCAGTGAATGGCACCAGGTGGGAGACCAAGGCTCGTGGGGGGCCTGGGGAGAGGGCGTAGTGGGAGAGGAGAGGGCCGAGGGCTTGGTCACTTGTTGGGGGGAACATGGCTGCCTCATCTATGACCTGGTGGGAGTAGGGTAGGTCCAGGCACATACTGGGTAGAAAGCCCCTTGGAGATATACCTCCTCTCTCACATATGTGCGTTTTTGGGGTACAAACTCCTGCACTGGCCTTAAATGGGAACAAGGGTCACAGACAGGTCTCAGACTTTCTGGATACACTCAGATGGGAGAGCTCTCCTTGCACCTGGATATAACCCCATCCCATTCCCCATATAAAGCCTGCGAAAAAGCTGGAGGGAGGCCATGGGTTGGGTGGGGTGGGGTGGGAGTGGGGGTGGCTGCAAACAGCCCAGTCTGCCACCAGTTTTTGTACAGCCTGCAAGCTAAGAATGGTTTTTACATATTTACGTAGTTGAAACAACCAAGACCCCAATGGGAAAAAAAAAAACCACCGATATTTTGGGACAAGTAAAAATTACATGATATTCAAACTCAGTGCCCATAAATACAGTTTTGCTGGAATGCAGCCTTCTCTGCTGGTCTCCTAATAGTCCGTGACTGCTTTCTTGCTAGTTGGGACAGCCGGTGTGGGCCACAAAGTCCCTTATATTTACTGTCTGGCCTTTACTGAAAGGCTCGCCCATCTCTTACCTGAACCCTCCTGGCCACAGACAGGGGGATGAGTGGGGCTAGGAGTGAGTGTCCGGCCACTGGCCTTAGCGACCAGCCAAATAGAAGAGTTTCTCTGGTCTTGGGCTATATTTGGTCCTCCCCAGCCGCTGGGAACACCACCATGGAGCTGGGGGCCAGGCATGGGGCTCCATCCCTTCCCCCTAAACGTGGAGGGAGGACCCGCCCTCGAGTGGGCAGGGCCTGGAGAGGACTCCTAAGGGGCAGTGGGCTCAAGAAGGCAGAGCAGGTGCTTGTGCCCCCCACCAGTTGGATCTGAGGTCCCTCCTCAGCCCTCTCCTTACTTTTCCTCCGATTTAGGAGTAAAGGAGGAAACGTTCACCATCCCTCGTGCCGCCTCCCAAAAGTCCTCCCTTGGAGGGCGCTGTCTCCCTCGCACTGCTCCCTACGCAGAGTCTTTTCTCAGCCTAGTCCCCGGCTCCCCCTCCTCCCGCCCTCGGGAGGCCAATCCTTCCTTCCCCTGCGCCCCGGCTCCCAGGCCCCGGGTCCCCGCCGCCCCGCGCCGGGCCGCGCAGCCCTCCCGCCGCTCACCTGTGCCCGCAGGTGTCCCCGCGCCCGCTGCCCCGCGCCGCCCTCCCCGCCCGCGGGGCTCGCCGTTGCCGTCGGCTCCCCGGCGATGCCAGCCTGCCCCGCTGCCCGGCCTGGGACTGGGACCGAGCGGCCCGCGGGAGCCGGGCGGCGCGGGGCCGGGCGGGGAGGGCGGGGAGAGGGGCAGGGACCGGGCTGGCCCCTCCCTACCGCCCGCACCGCTCGGGGCAGCGAGGCGGGGCCCTGGGGACCGAGCAGCCCCGGCCCTCACGCGGCCGCCGCCTCCCCCAGCGAGGACAGCTCAGGCGGCCGTGCCCTCCTTCCCCGCCTTTCCGTCGCACCTGAACTCTTCACCCGCCGGGCAGGCGGCAGGACTGGGACCGCGCGCCCTCGCCTCCCGGCCAGACCCCCGCGAGGCGCCGCAGTAATGAGGACTGAGTGCGGGGCGGGACGGGCGCGGCCGGGGAGGTGGCGAGGGTGACGACCTGTGGCAGACACCCCCCTCTCCTGCGGGTCGCGGCGAGTGGCCGACTCTCCCGTCCTTCCTCTCCCTCGGCCTAGGTCCCTAAGCAAGCAGGGAGCCCGCCTGCCATCTGGAAGGGCCGCGGGGGACCCCATCGCCGCTCTCCGGCCGTAGAGTCTAAAGTGTGAGCCTTACCTCAGCGGGCTGGCTGGCCCTCCTGGTGGAAGGTGATGGTGGAAGGCTATCCTGGACTTTGCCTTTGCTCCACGGAAAGGGCCGGGTGGCTGGCTTGAGGCATATCGCGCTTCTCCTATGACCTACGACTCATGTGGGGGCAGCCTCCAACTTCACCCTCAAATAAGCCCACTCCCGGCTACACCAGGGCCACCCAGCCCTTGTGGTGGCTGCTAAAATAGATGCTGTGGGGTCAGACATGGTGGCTCTCGCCCGTAATCCCCGCCCACGAGGGGGCAGATCATGAGGTCAGGAGTTCAAGACCAGTCTGGCCAATATGGTGAAACGCTTGACTCTACTAAAAATACAAAAATTAGCCCGGTGTGGTGGCGGGTGCCTGTAGTCCCAGCGACTTGGGAGGCTGAGGCAGGAGGGTCGCTTGAACCCGGGAGGCAGAGGTTGCAGTGAGCAGAGATCGCACCACTGCACTCCAGCCTGGGCAGCAGAGCAAGACTCTGTCTCAAAAAAAAAAAAAAAAAAGATGCTATGAAAGGACTGACATGCTAGGCATTGCATGAGAGGACTACACTTTATATCCTTTATTTTTTATTTTTAAATTTTATTTTTTAAAAAGAAAATAGAGACAGGATCTTGCTGTGTGGCCCAGGCTGGTCTCCAACTCCTGGGCTCAAGTTATCCTCCTGCTTCCATTTTCCCACCTTTTCACTTCTCCAGATCATGACACCTCGTCTGATGGAAGCACTGGGTATTTGAGATAGAAGTGTCCTGTGGATGTGCGGCCATTATAATCTTACAACCATGAAGCCCAAGATCCTGTAGTGGGCAGGTGGCAGGTCTGAGGCTCCCACTCCCTCACCCTGCCGGAGGTTTATTTCCTGCCAGTGAACTTGACAGTGATTGATTCAGCTCCTTACTTCTGCAGAGCATCCTGAAGTTCAGGAAACACTTTCAGAAGCAGAATGTCCTTGGGTTGCCAGGGGAAGGGGGTCTCTATTTCTCTCTCCTATCTAGCATATGAAACCTATACATGATCAGAGTGTTCTAGTCCTCATTTGGACTCTGGTGACTATTTTGCTTGGCGGAGGAATCTGTATCATTGGATGGTTTCTAATTTTGTATTCCCTGTGTCCATCTTCAAATCTGCCCTCCGGGGTTCTCTGAGTTTGCTGTTGGGTGAATGTCCTGCTGGTTCAGAAGCCTCCTCTGTTCTTCCAGCTCCCTGAACCAGGCTGTCTCCTGCTCCTGCCTCCCAGCTGGTGGTGGGACCAGTTTTTGGGGGTGAAGTCGGGTGGGACAGGAGAAACCGGAGTTTGCCTAGTTCCTAGCCCTTCCCTCTTCCCCATTCACTGTGTGTGTGTGTGTGTGTGTGTGTGTGTGTGTGTGTGTTGTTAGAGCTAGACAGAGAGAGAAAGAGAGAGAGAGATATCCAGGAATGACAAGAGTAGCCATGAGGGAAAGAGTTAATAAGCCAGGAGGTGTTTATTATGAACAGTATTAAATGACACCCCAAAGACACCTGGTGTCAAGGGCCCCTAGCTTCTCCTCCCACTCCTCCCAGTGCCTCCAGAAGGAGTGAGAAGGAGGATTGAGGAGTAAGAGGGAAGATGAACTTGAGAGAGCACCAGACGTGCCTGGGCTTACAGTGCTCTGGGGTGAGCTGGCTAGACTGGCCCAGTGGACTGGGGAGAGTTAACCATTTCACTTCCCTCAAGGTGTTGAGGTCCAGTCTCCACCCACCACTGCCCCAGGGCCTGTCTTCAGCCTCCCTGGCAGCAGAGGTTCCCAAGGAAAGCTGGAGTCTAGAAGCCAGAGGTGTGGCCGGGCACTGGTGTGTCGGCTGGGAGGCGGGCCTCTCGTGTTCACTTTCTTCATTTCTGTCATTCCCACAGTCTCCGTTTCCACGATCCCTCCATGTTGTGGAGAGCACACTCCTGTGGCAGGCTGAGGGGAGCACTCTCAGAGAGCTGGATGAAACTTAAAGAATTGGGAGGCTGGAGGCTTGGCCTCTACCAAGTGAGGCTAGGGGCCACCTGGTCCTTGGACCAGAGTATCCCACCTGGATATTTCTCTCTATTCCTGGTGGTCCTAGCCTTTCCTCACATCTCTAGCTTGAGTCATATCCCTCACCTTCTCCCAGGTAAGGTACTCCTCATCAGGCTCCCCAGATTGAAAGACACTTTACCATCAGTTATAGGGTCAATCTGCGGGGCCTGATGAGGAGCACCTTACCTGGGAGCTCTGAGGATCAAATGCTTCTGTTGCATAGCAGCCTGAGGATAACTGCCTGGGCTTGGCATGCAGGGTCCCTATGGGGTTGGCATAAGGGTCTCACCAGGCAGGAAGGGGAGGGCTAGAGTGGGGACCATCTGGGCTAATGAGGTACTGGCAGGCACTAGCAACAAGAGGCAGCTAATGGGAGCTGTCTCCTCCCTGCCCAGAGCGAGGGAGAAACTGAAGGTTCAAGCAGGGATGCCCCAGGTCATGTGAGGCAGATGAATACCAGGAGGCCAGGCCACAGGGCACAGCCGCCGGCGCCTCAGGCCGGAACTGCTGCCTCCTGTTTTTTCATTCTTCCCCTCCCTCCTTCCTTCCACATTCACTGACAATGTGCAAGACAGTAGAAATATAGAAAAGAATCAGACAGGTCCTGACTTCTAGGGGATTACAGACTAATGGGGAGACAGATGGGTGAACAGAACATTAATATTTAAGTTAGACATAGAATGAGTAAGTCAGGAGCTGTGGGAACACTTTGAAGGGACCAGTTACTACATCCCGCCAGGACTGGCTTCTAGAGGAGGTGAGCTTTGCGTTGGGACTTGAAGGATGAGTAGCAGTCAGCTGGTCTGCGAAGGAGGAAAGGACATTTCCAGAGGAGGGAAGAGCATGTTTAAAAAGAAACTGAGGAGGGCAGACTTCCCTAAAGGCCTCCTGAGGGCCCACCCTGTTGGCTCCCTGGGAACATCCCAGCTTCCAAGCCGGTGATCTCTGGGAAGTGGCTTAGGAGGATGAACCTTCTTCTTGGCCTTTCAGGACCTCCACAATTTGACCTCAGGTATACTTCCCTACTCAGTCCCTAGATGTGTCCCCATTCCCTGGATCTGCCTTGGCTTTCCTGGTTCCATGCAGTTTTTTTGTTTGTTTGTTTTTGTTTTTTTTTTTTTTGAGATGGAGTCTTGCTCTGTCGCCCAGGCTACAGTGCAGTGGTGCGATCTCAGGCTCACTGCAGCCTCTGCCTCCTGGATTCCAGCCTCCCCAGGCTCCGCCTCCTGAGTAGCTGGGATTACACACACCACATGCCTGGCTAATTTTTATATTTTTAGTAGAGACAGGATTTCACCATGTTGGCCAGGCTGGTCTCAAACTCCTGACCTCAGGTGATCTGGCCACCTTGGCCTCCCAAAGTGCTGGAATTACAGGCATGAGCCACTGCACCCAGCCGACTTCATGTCTTTGCTCAAGCTGTTCCCGTCAGCTGGGTGCCTTGTCCTCCCACTCCACTTACCTCCTTCAAGGTCTTTCCTGACTGCCTCCTTCAGGAAGCCTTTCTTAATAATCCCACAGCCAGGCTGATCACTTTCCTCCCTGCCTGCAACTGCTTCGGCCGCTATGTTTCTTTAAAAGGCACCAACCACTCTTGTTCTGCCTACCACTGTTGATATTTACATATACCACCTATGCCTGAGGGCAGGGACTAGCCTTACACAGGACTGGCATAGTGTTTGGGAATTGAATTGAATTACTTGCTAGAGGACCCAGATCAAATGCTTTCCAGATAGACTTGCTTGTACTGTTCTATCCCTGCCCAAAGGAGCCACCTTTACTGTTTGGATCCCTGGAATTCTTCTATAATTTCAGTTTGGCATTCCTGCTTGATTACTGTAGCATCAGGACATGTTTTATGCACCTAAAGGTTCCTCCCTGTTAGGGGAAACATACCATGTAAATTTACCTAGCAGGCCGATTCTTTTTTCTTTTCCTTTTTTTAAAATTCCAAATTCTCCCAGATCCTGAATTGCAAGCCAATTCTGATAGGTGGTGGTTTCCTAGAATAGTAACTTAAGAAGGAATCTGGGCCGGGCGCGGTGGCTCACGCCTGTAATCCCAGCACTTTGGGAGGCCGAGGCGGGCGGATCACAAGGTCAAGAGATCGAGACCGTCCTGGCCAACGTGGTGAAACCCCGTCTCTACTAAAAGTACAAAAAATTAGCCGAGCATGGTGGTGCGTGCCTGTAGTCCCAGCTACTCGGGAGGCTGAGGCAGGAGAATTGCTTGAAACCGGAAAACGGAACTTGCAGTGAGCCAGGATCGTGCCACTGCACTCCAGCCTGGCGACAGAGCAAGACTCTGTCTCAAAAAAAAAAGAAGGAATCTGTGGCTGGCTCGTCGGAAAGAATGCTAAGACGGCTTAGCAATGTCTGCCCCAGGGGAAAGAGGGCTCTTTCTGCCTTCGTGTGAAATGTTTATCAGTCACTTTTCTTGCACTGAGCCAAGACTGGGACACTGAGAATACAGGGCCTTTGCCTCTGGTGGAGCTGACAGGCAAAGTGACTAGAGGAGAAGTGGTGGATCTCCCTTCTCGGGATTTATGGTGGCTTACCTTCCAGTCAGATGCTTGGATCTCCAGGTCTGTGCTCTGACGCACCCTTATAACATGCTGCCCCAGGAGGGCTGTGGAATTTTTTTCTTTTTTTGAGACAGGGTCTCGCTCTGTCACGCGACTGGAGTGCAGTAGCACCATCACAGCTCTCTAAGCCTAGATCTCTGAGGCTCAAGTGATCCTTCCACCTCAGCCTCCTGAGTAGCTGGGACTACAGGAGCATGCCATCATGCCCTATAGTGAACAGAACACTGGGTGAACAGATGGGTGAACAGAATATTGATATTGAGGTTAGACGCAGAAGGGATAAACTGGGAGCTGCAGGAACATGTTGAAGGGACCAGTTACTACATAGGGGAGCCAGGGATGGCTTCTAGAGGAGGCGAGCTTTGTGCTGGGAGTCAAGGGATGAGTAGCAGGTGGCTGGGTAGAGAAGGAGGAAAAGGGCCTGGACCAAGGGCTGTGAAATCTTTTTAATTTTATTATTATTTTTTGAGAGAGAGTCTCTGTCGCCAGGCTGGAGGGCGGTAGCATGATCTCAGCTCACTGCAACCCCTGCCTCCTGGGTTCAGGTGATTCTCCTGCTTCAGCCTCTCGAGTAGCTGGAACTACAGGTGTGTGCCACCACACGTAGCTAATTTTTGTATTTTTAGTAGAGATGGGGTTTCACTGTGTTGGCAGGGTGGTCTCAATATCTTGACCTCATGATCTGCTGGCCTCGGCCTATGTTGGGATTACAGGCGTGGGCCACTGCGTCCAGCCAAGGGCTGTGGAATCTTAATCAGATCTATAGGGCCTTTGTGGGAGCCTCAGCAGGTTCCTTAGCAGGTGATGCTGAGGTGATGGCACTGAATTTCCCAGCTGTGGGAATGTTCCCCATCCTTCTCTCTTTCCAGGCAGCTCAGGCCTTCAGGAATTACAAGGGCGTATCCAAAGTGAATGACGTCCAGAGGCGTTTTATTTCTTGGCTTTCTATCTTTGCCCCATGGCACCTGACAGCCATGGCCTCCCCAGTAGCCTCCCCTGGAAATGTAATGAGATTTGTCTTGGTCTTTGGGGCAAGAGCGTACAAGCCTCCAAGGCCTGGCCTTCCTGAATCGATGGGCCCCAAGTGGTCTCGTAGTCCCACATGCCTCCTCACGCAGGAGCGCGGGCTAGTGCCCTTGGCGAATGGCTCCTGCCTGTGCCCGACACCTCTAGCAATGCTTCTTCCAGGGTCAATGCCTTTGTTCAAGTGGTTCTGCTCAGTGAGTACGGTCACTTCCTTCAAGCCCCCTTCCCTCCAGTGTTCATTTGATTTCCTCCCTTGGGTCTGCACTGACACTGGGTCCTCTCAGGTTTCTTCCATCTGACGATGACTCAAACAGACATGCACGTAGGCAGTTTAAGGCTCTGGGTCAATCCTTGCAAGTGTCTTCAAAGCTAGAACAGCCCTTCCCCCATAGCCAACTTCTACTAACTCAGTGGCCCTTGTCACTTTGTCCAGGGTCACAGCCAGCCCTCGCCTGTGGCACATGTATTTTGAGGCCCATTTGCCCTGGGTGGCTGACTGTCTGGGCCCATCTCATTATGGCACATCTTGCCCAGCCCAAGAAGATGGGCTGGTTTTCCTCTTAGAGTAGACACTAGCAGCACAACAGTCTTAAAGCATCATTTCTAATTTAATCAGACAAACCTGACTTTCAGGAAGTTCTTTCTCATCTCTGACCCAGATACCTCCAGCTTAAATGTAATTTCCTCATGCTCTGCCGAATACCCTTCTCTGTATCATGAACCCCTCTTTGGGTAACTGAACCCCAGTTCCAGTCATTTTAGCAGGTTTAGAAGTCCTGGATCCTTTTACCTTCCTTCAGAGACCACGTTCTCAGTTTGGGTTCATACAGGCAGACAACAAGGTCTGAGGAACCATCCTGTGCCCCAGGCTCTGGGCGGGATGCTCAGAAATCATTCCACATTTCTCCTTACAACCCAAGAGGTAGGTGCTACTGGGATCATCCCACTTATGGTGCAAGACTGAGTCTCGGAGGCAAAATAACTTGACCAAGGTCACAAAGGTGGGATGTGGAGGAGCTGGCTCAATTCCTACATCTAACAAGGCTTTAGAGAGGACATTTGGTCCAGCCACCAGCTGCCAAACAGGAGACCACTGTGATCATGTAGGACGGATGTCTGCCTCTGACTCTGCATCCATTTTATGCTGGTTTCTACCTTAATTTTGCATAAGTCATTTCTGCCTGCCTAAATGACCTTCAGTTATGGATTTCTGCCTCCTGTACTGCTCATGCACTTGTGGGTTTGTTGTTTTTAGAGTACAAATGCACCGTGCAGGGCTCAGAGGCTTGGAGCCATCCCTGTCTCGTGCCAGGGTCTTTGTTCATAGGGAAGCCCTTCATCAGGCTTTCGGGGCAGCTGGATTTGATTTGTCTATCTCATCATCCTTGTATATAAAATGAGGATAAAGTAACTAAATTTGGGGATCATTGGATCATTGTAATAACAACAATAGCTAATTTTTTTTTTTTTTTTTGAGACAGGGTCTTGCTCTGTCATCCAGGCTGGAGTACAGTGGTGCGATCGTGGCTCTCTGCAACCTCAACCTCCTGGGCTCAAGTGATCCTCCCCCCTCAGCCTCCCAAGAAGCTGAGGCCACAGGTGTGTGCCACCACACCTGGCTAATTTTTAATTTTTTGTAGAGATGGGGGTCTTCCTCTCTGCCCAGGCTTGTCTTGAATTCCTGGTGCCAAGGGATCCTCCTGACTTGGCCTCCCAAAGTGCTCAAATTATGGGCATGAGCCACTGCGCCCTGCCAGAACTAACATTTTATTAAAGCGATAATTACGTGTAAAGCACATAGTTTACAGGTTTATTTAATTTAACCTTCAAAAAGTCCTAGGAGATAGATACTATCATACTCCTATCACAGAGGAGGAAACAGGCTCAGAGAGATTATATGTTCAAGATGACAAAGTTAGCAAGAAAACAGGTCAAAGTTTGAACTCAGTTGCCTCACTCCTAAGCTGGCTCCTTTAACTACTATCCGACAGGAAAATAAACAAGTTGCTCTTGGTAAGCCTGGTGTATGGAAAGGAAACCAGATAAAACCGACTGCCTTGTTTCAGCCCTAAAGGTCATCTCAGCATTTGAATACACAAGAAATCTAACTCCTTAAAGCTTTGGGAAGTATTTACTGAAGGCTGCTGCCTGAAGCCCAGGTCCAGGGCTCTGCTGCTCACCATACAGTGTTGTTTCCTAACAAGCATCTTCAATCCTCTCTTCCCCAAATATTTTTCCTCATAGTATCTATTCAGTCCTCTTCTCTCCCACTCCCTCTTCTATCTCCTTCCAAACCCTCTTCCTGATCTTCCTCCTCCCGTGGCTCCATTCCCTTTCCTTTATGGATCCATCTACCCTTGTCCTTCTTTTGGTAATCTTGTCTGACCTTCTGCTCAGTCAAACAAAGATGTTTTGCTCACGGTCCTCAAAAGGAGGATAGTAAATCCATGTAATAGTGAAATATGGTTGTCCTTGGCATGCTGGGCTCTCAATGCATGGCCAAGGCAGATAAAAGGAAACCCTAAGGGGCTGAGGGGACAACAGAGAGGGGATTTAGAAAACTACTTTCCAGCCAGGCACGGTGGCTCACGCCTGTAATCCCAGCACTTTGGGAGGCCGAGGTGGGTGGATTATCTGAGCTCAGGAGTTTGAGACCAGCCTGGGCAACATGGTAAAACCCCCGACTCTACTAAAAATACAAAAAATTAGCCAGGCATGGTGGCGTACGCCTGTAATCCCAACTACTTGGGAGGCTGAGGCAGGAGAGTTGCTTGAACCCAGGAGGCGGAGGTTGCAGTGAGCTGAGATTGTGCCACTGCGTTCGAGCCTGGGCAACAGGGCAAGACCCTGTCTCAAAAAAAAGTAAAGAAAGAAAGAAAAAGAAAACTACTTTCTTCACAGGCCCTGCATTCTGTCTCTTTTTCTTCCCTTCCCTCCATCAGTACCTGGGGTAGGAGGAGGAGGAGGAGGTATGGGTATTAATCTCTCCTTACCATCTGACTCAACTCTGCACATTCTCCAAGAACTGGATAAATCCCCGCCCAGACCCTCCTGGACCAACCTGGTCCACAGTACCTTCCCTGCCCCTGATTCCTGTGGGCATTGGCCCCTCTTACCATTTGCCCTGCCTTTCTTGTTAGCAAACTTTCAGGATGTGTGACACTTCGCCTCATCTAGGCTATAAACTCCTTAAAAGCAGGGCCTTGCTCTTTCATAGTGCCCAGCTAGGTGAAACTTGACATAGATACGAATTAAAGATTTGCTTGGGAAATGGCTATGGAGTAAGATCTCTAGGAGTGAGGTCTCTGGAGTTTGCATTTGGGCTCCATCACTGTGGTGGGTCGTCCCTGATTTTTCATGCTCTGAATGTCTGTGCCATTTGGCAAGATCCTCTGGCACTGACTCTGTACTCGGCCTTGTGATTTGCTTTGGCCAATAGAATGTGGTAGAATGATGGACTTCTTCTAGCCTTGGGGCTCCAAAGGCTCTGCCCACGTTCGTTGTCTTGGAAGCTTCCCACCAGGATGAGGAACAAGTTCAGGAGGACAAGAGACCACATGCAGGAGAGCAAGCCATCCTAGCTGACGCCCTCCTAGACCCGGCAGAGGAAAGCGGGCCCATAATCACACACACACGAGGGAACCCAGCTGAAATCTCACTAACTTGGACCAAATCAGCAGAATGACTTAGCCAACCTTACTGATTCATGTGCAAAAGTACATTTTTATTGTTATTAGGCTGTTAGTAGTTATTTTGTGGGTGCTTGTTATGCAGCACTTATGTGGTGTTAAAGAATGGATACAAACATTTGCTAGCTCTGTGATCTTGGGAAAGTTATTTAATTGCTATACATTTTTTTTTTTTTTTGAGACAAGATCTTGCTCTGTTGCCCAGGATGGAGTTCAGTGGCGTGATCTCAGCTCACTGCAACCTCTGTCTCCTGGGCTCTGGCCATCCTTCTGTCTCAGCCTCCCGAGCTGCTGGGAGTACAGGCACATGCCACCATGCCTGGCTAATTTTTGTTTTTGTTTTTTTTGAGATGGAATCTTGCTCTGTCATCCAGGCTGGAGTTCAGTGGCGTGATCTCAGCTCACTGCAACCTCCGTCTCCTGGGCTCTGGCCATCCTTCTGTCTCAGCCTCCTGAGCTGCTGGGAGTGCAGGCACATGCCACCATGCCTGGCTAATTTTTGTATTTTTTGTACTTTTTGTTGAGATGGAGTCTTGCTCTGTTGTCCAGGCTGGAGTACAGTGGCGTGATCATGGCTCACTTACAGCCTTGACTTTCCTGGACTCAAGTGATTCTCCCATCTCAGCCTCCCAGGTACGTGGGACCATAGGCACCTGCCACTGCACCCAGCTAATTTTTGTAATTTTTACAGAGATGAAGTTTCACTGTGTTATCCAGCCTAGCAGATATATATTTAAAATATATATTCCATTGAAAAAGAAAAATTTAATTGCGATTGTATTCTTCCTCAGTGAGATGGGCAGAGCTTCCCCTGTACCCCAAAATTTTTTCAAGGAGAGGCAACATGTGTAGGGGTTTGGTTCATGTGTGGATTTAGGCAGCCTTGGTCTGAATCTTGGTTTTGCTACTTACGGGCTGTGTGGTCTTGGACAGGTTACTTAACCTCTTTGTGCCACAGAAGCTTTACAATATTTCTGTCTACGTCATATGGTCGTGGTGAGGACCAAATGAGTTAGTATATAAAGTGCTTAGTTAGAACATTGCCTGATACAGTGTAAGCATAGTTTATGTTTTTGATATAATAGAGTGCACCAATGAATGGATAACTATTTATTGCTAGAATAACTAGGGTTCAGAGCAAATTAACAAGAAAAGAAGATATTATATCACTAGTAAGTTGGAGGTTTCTAAATGATGTATTCATGATAATTGTTCAATGCATTATTTACAGCAAAATCATATCTCAGTGGTAAGTTAATCTAAGAACATGGTAAGAATAAATAAATGAGCAGAGAAGTAATTGATAAATGATAGCAAATTGGAGATACATTAAACAATTTTTTTTTTAATGACTGAAGCTAGGCTTCACCAGGAGTGAAACTCCGTCTCAAAAAAAAAAAAAAAAAAATTAGCTGGATGTGGTGGCTTATGCCTGTGGTCCCAGCTACTTGATGGGCTGAGGTGGAAGGATCGCTTGAGCCTGGGAGGTAGAGGTTGCAGTGAGTCAAGATCATGCCACTGCACTCCACCCTGGGTGACAGAGTGAGACCCTATTTAAAAAAAAAGAAATTGTGACTTTCCAATTATTCAATAATTTGGGAGCAAAAGGGAATGGAGATGTTTTTTCCTACAAGTCTTAGTAAATGTTTGCAAAAACATAGAACCCTAAAGTGCCTTTGATATATGTTCCTTTGATTGGAGGATGCAATGTTTGTCTGTTGAAAGTAAATGTGAAGTGTTGCACCTCCTCCTTCCTGAAGTTGTGCAAAATATTCGGAGGAGAGCAGCCCCACCAGGATGGCGGACAGCCTGGCTCTGTGTGAGGGTTCAGAAGCTGCTCTGCGCAGATCTGCTTCGAGCTTCACAGGAGGTCGGCGTTGTCCAGGTGCCTTTAAGAATCACGTTGATCGGCCGGGCGTGGTAGCTCATGCCTGTAATCCAAGCACTTTGGAGGCCAAGGCGGGCGGATCACCTGAGGTCGGGAGTTCAAGACCAGCCTGACCAACATGGTGAAACCCTGTCTTTAAAAAAAAAAAAAAAAAAGAATCACGTTGATCTTTAAGGTAAATAGATAAGACCTGGAGTTCTGCCTCGAGCTTAACACATGCATGACTAAGATGCTATCAGTGTCAGTATTTTTTTTTTTTTTTGAGATGGAGTCTTGCTGTGTCGCCAGGCTGGAGTGCAGTGGCATGATTGGCTTACTGCAACCTCCACCTCCTGGGTTCAAGCTATTCCCCTGCTTCAGCCTCCCTAGTAGCTGGGACTACAGGGATGCACCACCATGCCTGGGCTAATTTTTTGTATTTTAGTAGAGACGGGGTTTCACCATGTTGGCCAGGATGGTCTCGATCTCCTGACCTCATGATCCACCCGCCTTGACCTCCCAAAGCGCTGAGATTGCTGGCATGAACCACTGCATCCAGCCCACTGTCAGTATTTACTACCTGATTCTCCCTCAGCACTCCAGCATTCCTGGGTAGTTTCAGGGGTATGGAAATCAATACTGTCCCTCCTCCTGCTGCACCCTATCTGAACCCACAACATCCCAACACATCTTCCTAACTTCACATTTTGCCCTTTACAAAAATATATATAGGACAGAGAAGACATGAAGACCTACAAGAGGGTTGTGGATGTCATTAAAGTAAGACTCACCTACACCAATATTATTTTTTATTACTTTTAAATTTTATTTCAATGGTTTTTGGGGAACAAGTGGTGTTTGGTTACATGGATAAGTTATTTAGTGGTGAGCTCTGAGATTTTGGTGCACCCATCACCCGAGCAGTGTATGCTGTACCCAGTGCGTAGTCTTTTATCTCTCACCCACCTCCCACCCTTCCCCTGAGTCCCCAAAGTCCATTATCTCATTCTTATGCCTTTGCCTTCTCATAGCTTAGCTCCCCCACTTATAAGTGAGAACACACGGTGTTTGCTTTTCCATTCCTGAGTTACTTCACTTAGAATAATGGTCTCCAACTCAATAATATACAACACATTTTCTTTATCCACTTGTTGGCTCAACTCAAACCGATATTATGAAGCATCCTTTTTTCAGGGCCATGAAGCTTTTACACTCCAAGCATTCTATCGTCAAATTTGGGAAAGGTGGCTGGGCACGGTGGCTCGTGCCTGTAATCCCAGCACTTTGGGAGGCCGAGGCGGGTGGATCACTTGAGGTCAGGAGTTCGAAACCAGGCTGTCCAATATGGTGAAACCCCATCTCTACTAAAAATACAAAATTAGCCGGGCATGGTGGTACAAGCCTGTAATCCCAGCTAGTCGGGAGGCTGAGGCAGGAGAATCACTGGAACCTGGGAGGCAGAGATTGTAGTGAGCCAAGATCGTGCCACTGCACTCCAGCCTAGGCAACAAGAGCAAAACTCCATCTCAAAAAAAAAAGTTTTTTTTGGAAAGGTGAGAGGTTGTGTGATGTCTAAAGTGTTCTATGTGGCATGAGTTATTATTATGACTGGTTGTAGAGACAGGGTCTTGTTATGCTCAAGAGATCCACCTGCCTGGCCTCCCAAAGTGCTGGGATTACAGGCATAAGCCACCGCACCTGACCAACCTGGATTATTTCTTAACACCCTCTTCCTCTATTAGACAAAGTTATTTTCAACAGTAATCATGAATTGAAATTTTCATATTGGCCCTCATAAAACAAAAGTATTACAACTCATAATTTGCCTTCCTTTTCAGAGACAGAGTCTCTTGCTCTGTCACCCAGGCTGGAGTGTAATCTTGGCTCATTGTAACCTCTGCCTCCTGGGTTCAAGTGGTTCTCACGCCTCAGTCTTCTGAGTAGCTGGGATTACAGGCCTGCGCCACCACGCCCAGCTAATTTTTGTATTTTTAGTAGAGACGGGGTTTCACCATGTTGACCAGGATGGTCTCGATCTCTTGACCTCGTGATCCACCTGCCTCGGCCTCCCAAAGTGCTGGGATTATAGGCGTGAGCCACCGCGCCCGGCCGGCCTTTCTAGTTTTAAGATGGAATTTATTGGCTGGGTGCCCTGGCTCATACCTATAATCCCAGCACTTTGGGAGGCTGGGGCGGGAGGATCACTTAAGACCAGGAGCTGAGACCAGCTGGGCAACACGGGGAGATCCTGTCTTTCAATTAAAAAAAAAAAAGATGGAGTTGATTGTAAAATGGTGTCACTCTGGCTCTCCCAAGCTCCTGCTTCCACAGCAGTTCCACAGGAATGGAGGCACTGGCCAGCCTGCAGGGAGCTAGGAGGACTCAGGAGGAAGGAACCCATGTAGCTGGGTCTGTGGGTGTCAGGGGCTCACTGTATAACTGGAGTTTTCAGCTTTAAATTCTGCATAGGAGATAATGTTTTTTAAACGCTAAGTCATAAAAACAAGTTAACTTGAAGTTCACATATTGTTTATTTATTACTGAGGCAGAGTCTCACTCTGTCACCCAGGCTGGTGTGCAGTGGCGTGATCTTGGCTCACTGCAACCTCTGCTTCCCAGGTTCAAGTGATTCTCTTGCCTCAGCCTCCTAAGTAGCTGGGATTACAGGCGTGCACCACGATGCCTGGCTAATTTTTAAATTTTTCAATAGAGACTGGGTTTCACCATGTTGGCCAAACTGGTCTCAAACTCCTAACCTCAGGTGATCCACCTACCTCAGCCTCCCAGAGTGCTGGGATTACAGGCGTGAGACATTTTGCCTGGCCGAAGTTCACATATTTATTAAAACTCAGTGGTAATGACAGCATTTATTTAGATTTAGAACTTGGACCAATAAAATACTTTTTGAGGGAGGAATGTTTTGTCACTGACATTGTTTAGGATTGCTGGCCAAGGGAATAACCAAGAGCTTTGGGTTGGTTACTCTTTTACAGTTCTCTACGGACGGTGCACCGTGTATTCCCTGCCCTCATGGTGGGCGGGAAACAGGTTCCACTACCCTGCTCTTGCCTACCACTGATAAGACAGGTCCATCTTTCTTTTATAAAGTAGCAGAAGGGTGACTCATGTCAAAAGGCTGGTGGGACGCCAGCCAGCATCAGCCCTCGGCCTCTCCCCTACTTTGTTCTTATCCTGTTCCAGTCTCCGTCCTACTGTTTGTCAGGAGATGCAGTTCTGGACCTTGAGGCTGAGAGACTTGCCCTAGGGCTGGCACAGCCGGAAGGAGCCTAGGACCCCGTCACTGCATCAGCTCCATAGAAAGTGCTCCATCTTCAGTCTATGTGGGGAAGAAGTAAGATCCCATCTTTTCTGGAGTCTTGCTCTGTCACCCAGACTGGAGTGCAGTGGTGAGACCTCGGCTCACTGCAACCTCCACCTCCTGGGTTCAAGCAATTCTCCTGCCTCAGCCTCCTAAGTGCCTGGGATTACAGGAGACCGCCACCCCACCAAGCTCATTTTTGTATTTTTAGTAGACACAGGGTTTTGCCATGTTGGCCAGGCTGGTCTTGAACTTCTGACCTCAAGTGATCCACCCTCCTCAGCCTCCCAAAGTGATGGGGTTACAGGCGTGAGTCACCACCATGCCTGGCCCTCTTTTCTGGGATTTCTGACACATTCAGGGATCAGGGACATTTATGCCAGGGTCCTGACATTTAAGCTGAATCTGGAGAATGAATAGGTATTTTCTGAGTAAGAAGAGGGAAGAGAATTTCAAGGAGTCGGTAGGAAAGCCAAGAGCCAAGAGACCGCGTGGTGAGTTTGAGAAATGGAAAGAAGCTCTGGATGGGGGAGCGTAGGGTGCCAGGGCCTCTGGAATAGGAACCCCAGAAGGACTTACCTGTACAAATGATTGATCTGTGCTTGTTAGCATTACCTAATATTCTGTTTGGGAGTTCTGCGGTGCTAGGAGGTTCTCAGAGGCCAAACCACAGAACCCAGGGCCTCACCCTCCCAGGGTTGCCCTAGGCAACCTCTGTTTGTAAAGAGAGGTTTACCATCTACTGACTCATGGTCATCTGTGGTTTCTATGGTTCCCACTAATAGTGAAGCATAAATCCATTCCTAGAGGGTGGAGTCTACAAGGTGGGGCTGTCCTCTCCCTTTTCTGACTCAGAACTCCTCGCAGCTTCCCAGCCTGCAGCAGTCGGGGGTTGTGGGAGCGTCTTTGTCTATGGAATCCAAATGTGGGGTTCCTTGGGAGCTGGAGGGACAGATCTCTGCATTCACGGCTGGGGCCATGTCCATTGAGTAGGAGAGAACTGGGCAACTCTAAGCTGATCGGAAGCCCCATTCCCTCTGCATAACTAGGGGGGCCCAAGAGATGGAGAGAGAGAGTCCAGGAAGAGTTAGAGCAGGATTAGGAGACCCGGCCCCTTTCTTCACCAAGGAGCTTGTTCCCCAAAGCGATGGCAGATGTATAAATGCAAAGCTGGGAGGGGCAGTTATTTGGCAACTGGCAGAGACATACATAAAGGAACCAAGAGAGAGGGAATCCAGAGGGACAGGTGGACTTTCAGAAGAGTATTTCATTTCACACATTTGCACAAAGCCTTATAGGTTCCAAAGCATTCGTGCATCTATTCTCTCACTAGATTGTCACAGAAGCCCTGTGAGGAAGCCAGGACAAAAAACATCAATCCATTTTAAAATGAGGAAACTCTGGCTTATGAAGGTTGCTTAACATAGCCAAGGTCAAAAACAGGACTAGAATCTAGAGCTCCTGGCTCACAGTTCGGTGCTTTCTTTATCTTTTTCTTTTTGAGACGGTCTTGCTCTGTCGCCCAGGCTGGAGTGCAGTGGTACGATCTTGACTCACCGCAACCTCAGCCTCCTGGGTTCAAGTGGTTCTCCTGCCTCAGTCTCCTGAGTAGCTGGGACTACAGGCACGCGCCGCCATGCCCAGCTAATTTTTTGTATTTTTAGTAGAGCCAGGGTTTCACTGTGTTAGCCAGGATGGTCTCAATCTTCTGACCACATGATCCACCCGCCTTGGCCTCCCAAAGTGCTGGGATTACAGTCTGAGCCACCATGCCCGGCCAGTGCTTTCTTTAATTTTTTCTTTTTTAAAAATAGAGATGGGTCTCTCTATGTTGCCCAGACTTCTCTTCAATGATCCTACAGTGTTGGGATTACACTTCGGCTTGAGCCACCACACCTGGCCCAATGCTCTTTCTACCAAATAAATGTCTCTCAAACTTGGGCCTCCCTGGGCCATTTTAATGGGTGTTTAATACACACAAAGTGCCAAAATTTTGGTCAACTTGAAAAATTGTCAGCTGGGCTCCCACTGGTAGCTCATGCCTATAATCTAAGCACTTTGGGAGGCCAAGGTGGGGGTGTAGCAGGAGCGGCTGTGGGAAACTGATCTCTTGGACACCGAATATGGGAGGAAGGAGTTTAATTCGGCCGGAAGCAAGGTGGCATAGCTGCCTTAACAGCCAAGCTCCCCTGACAAAGGAAGGTTCCTTCTTTATATAGGCTTATACTTTAGATGTTATACGTGGAAGAATCTTAGGTTTATAGCTTGACGTATGGAAAGGGTCTCAGTTTACAGTCTTAGGAATTACATATGAAAAGGGCTATGGTTTACAGTCTTAGGAATGAAAAGGGGAAGTTTACAGTCTTAGGAATTACATATGAAAAGGGCTACTGTTTACAGTCTTAGGAATGAAAAAAAGGGAAGTTGACCTGAGATGCCTGGATCTCCCTCTTCAAGGGGATCACTTGAGGTCGGGATTTCAAGATCAGCCTGGCCAATATGGTGAGAGCCCATCTCTACTAAAAATACAAAAACTAGCTGGGCATGGTGGCTGGCATCTGTAGTCCCAGCTACTTGAGAGGCTGAGGTGGAAGAACCACTTGAACCCAGGAGGCAAAGGTTGCAGTGAACCAAGATCATGCCGCTGCACTGCAACCTGGGTGATAGAGTAAGACCCGTCTTGGAAAAAAAATGGTCACTGCTGGTGTGGCAGTGCACTGCCTGAGGTCCCAGTTGCCTGTGGAGGCTGAAGTAGTCGGATCGCTTGAGCCTGGGAAGTCGAGGCTGCAGTAAGCTATGATCACACCCCTGTGCTCCAGCCTGAGTGACAGAGCAAGACCCTGTCTCAAAAAAAAATTTGTCTCAAATTTTAAAATAATGCATTAAAACACTAAAAAAGTAACAACAGTGTCTCTGTTTTAAATCAAGGAGAAGGATGTCGTCGTCTTCACTAGGTTGTTTATATTCAGCCTGATGTCAGACTTTAGGAATGACATCCAGGGCTCTGTGGCTGTTAGTCCTACGTGAACCCGTGAAACTTGAACTCAGAACAGTGGCAGACATTCTCAGGGAAGGCAATTTGCCACACCGCCAGGACCTACATCTGTAAGCACACGACACTCCAAATCTGGAAGACTGTCTTAACCCTGGGAGGTGGTGGCGGCAAATAGATTCCTTATCCAACCCTTGGCTTCATTGGAAAGTACTTCATGTTCTGATGTTGAATTTCAACTTTTTTTTATGGTGGTAAAATAGACATAACATGAAGTTTACCCTGTAATCTCAGTGGTTTTAAAATATACCCAAGTTCCTTTCCAGCCCCGGCCCCGGCCCCTACAGCTGCCGAGATACTGATGCTTAAGAAGAACGGGACTGCCATTTATGAACACCTTTTTAAGGAAGGAGTCCTGGGAGCTAAGAAGGATGTCCACGTGCCTAAGCGCCGGAGCTGGCAGACAAGAATGTGCCCACCTTCATGTCATGAAGGCCATTCAGTCTCTCAAGTCCGTAGGCTATGTGAAGGAACAGTTTGCCTGGAGACATGTCTACTGGTGCCTTATCAACAAGGGTATCCATTATCTCCGTGATGACCTTCGTCTGCCTCTGGAAATTGTGCCTGCCACTCTACACCACAGCCGTCCAGAGACTGGCAGGTCTCGGTCTAAAGGTCTGGAAGGTGAGCGACCCGCAAGACTCACAAGAGAGGAGTCCGGCAGAGATACCTGCAGACAGAGGGCTGTGCCCCACCCCCGTGCAGACAAGAAAGCCGAGGCTGGGGCTGGGTCAGCAACTGAATTCTACTTTAGAGGTGGATTTGGTTGTGAACATGGTCAGCCACAGCTACCTTAGTAAAACTGGAGAGGATAATTTTGCATTGAATACACTTACACCCAAACTAAAAAAATTACATAAAATATACTCAACAATATGTTTTTTATTTCTTTCTAAAAAAACCTCAAATGTTGGGAAATGGCAAAGCTTTGGTGATGCAACTGTGCCAGAGTTCTAAGTTTAAGAAATCCTGATATTTTATTTCTAACATTAAGGTTGTAAAATACTGGTCCTGAGTAATAGGTTCTGGAATGTCACTAAGATACACTACTTGAACAAACCCTTTGCAATTAGACAAATGCTCTTCATTAGCATATCAATGTCACAAAGTGTCGTCCTCCATTTAAAAAAACTCGTGTGATGGAAAGGAAGAAGTAAAATTATCTCTGTTTGTAAATGACATGATATTATATAGAGAAAATCCTAAGGAGTCTACAGAAATAATTAGAATCTACAAAAAATAATTTGCGCTATAAACCAGTTCAGCAGAGTTGTGGGGTACAAGATAAGCTGCATCACTAGTTCCGTGCTCTTCTATATATATAATTCAGTTGCATTTCTATGCACTAGCAGTGAACAACCTGAAAATGAAATCAAGAAGACTGTCTGCTTAGAATAGTATTAAAATGAATAAAATATTTAGGAATAAATTTGACCAAAGAAATGCAAGAACTGTAAACTGAAAAATATTGTTGAAAGAAATTAAACAAGGTCTAAATAAAATCAAAGGACAGCCTGTGTTTATTGTCTAAAAACTTAATATTGTTCCCAGCACTTTGGGAGGCCAAGGCGGGTGGATCACGAGGTCAAGAGATCGAAACCATCCTGGCCAACATGGTGAAATCCTGTCTCTACTAAAAAATACAAAAATCAGCTGGGTGTGGTGGCACGCGCCTGTAGTCCCCGCTACTCGGGAGGCTGAGGCAGGAGAATTGCTTGAACCCAGGAGGTGGAGACTGTAGCGAGGCGAGATCGCGCCATTGCACTCCAGCCTGCCACCTGGCGACAGAGCAAGACTTTGTCTCAAAAAAAAAAACCAAAAACTTAATATTGTTAAGATGGTGATACCCAATTTATCTACAGATTCAATGCAATCCCTATTGAAACTGTCCCCCCAACCCCAGAAAGGGACACACTGATCCTAAAATTCATATAGAATTGCACAGGACCTAAAATAAACAAAACTATCTTGAAAATGAACAAAGTTGAAGGATTCATTCTTCCAACTTTTCGAAACTAACTACAAAGCGACTATAATTAAGAATATTGGCATAATTAAGAATATTGGCATCTGTAAATAGACAGACGGAATAGAATCCAGTCCACACATCTGTGGTCAACTGACTTGCCAATGTTGCCAAAACCGTTCATCAGGGGAAAGAACAGCCTTTTCAACAAATGATGCTGAAACAAATAGATGTTCCACATGCAAAAGAATAAATTTGGGGCTGGGTGCGGTGGTTCATGCCTGTAATCCCAGCACTTTGGGAGTCCGAGGCAGGCAGATCACAAGGTCAGGAGATCGAGACAATCGTGGCCAATATGGTGAAACCCTGTCTTTACTACAAATACAAAAATTAGCCGGGGGTGGTGGCACAACCGCCTGTAGTCCCAGCTACTCGGGAGGCTAAGGCAGGAGAATCACTTGAACCCAGGAGGCAGAGGTTGCAGTGAGCCGAGATCACAGCCACTGCACTCTAGCCAGGCAACAGAGTGAGACTCCATCTCAAAAAAAAAAAAAAAAGAATTTGTACTTGTATTATATCATATATAAAACAACCCAAAATATATGAAAGATCTAAATGTAAGAGCTAAAACTATACAACTCTGAGAAGGAAACACAGGTGGAACCTGGGCAACATGGTGAGACCCGGCCTCCACACAAAATAAGAAAATATCAGCCAGGCATCATGGAGGCTGAGGTGGGAGAATCGCTTGAGCCTGGGAATTTGCAGCTGCAGTGAGCCAAGATCGCACCACTGCACTCCAGCCTGGGCAGCAGAAAAAGACCTTGTCTCAAAAAAAAAAAAAAAGAAAGAAAGAAAAAAATGGGTGAAAATCTCTGTGACCTTGGATTAGGAAATTGTTTCTTAGAAATGACACCAAAAGCACAAGAATCAAAGAAAAATTAAGAGAAATCAAACTTTACCAAAATTGAAAACATTGTGGGTTGAAAGATACCAACAAGAAAGTGAAAAGACGATCCACAGAATAGAAGACTGTATTTGTAAAATATCTATCTGATAAGGGCGTGGCATCCAGAATATACAAAGCACGCTTACAACTCAGCAATCGACAACCCAATTTAAAAAATGGGCGAAGCATCTGAATAGGCGTATCTTCAAAGAAGACATAGAAATGGCTAATGAGCCGGGCGCGGTGGCTCACGCCTGTAATCCCAGCACTTTGGGAGGCCGAGGCGGGTGGATCACGAGGTCAAGAGATCGAGACCATCCTGGTCAACATGGTGAAACCCCGTCTCTACTAAAAATACAAAAATTAGCTGGGCATGGTGGCGCGTGCCTGTAGTCCCAGCTACTCGGGAGGCTGAGGCAGGAGAATTGCTT